>NDGN011458351.1:0-10758 GCA_002564285.1 Tympanoctomys barrerae | reverse complement strand
AACTTAATAGAACAAATATTTTTATTAGTTCAGGTCATAGAAGATGAAGTCAAGGTAGAATCCACTATTTCCCTTCCTCTTTCTACGCAGAAATATTTATTGTTTTAACTATTGACATCAATACTTTGGGCTCTCATTAACCTGTAGAACTTCATAAGATAATGCAAGCTCAATATTGCCTAAAACACACAGTCAGAAGTTTCCCAAGATAAATGTGGCTGATCTAGTAGGATAATCATCTCCATAGAAGCCATCATTAGAATAGCTATAAATATGCTGCTCTGTGATCTTAAGAACAGTAACCCATTTGGCTGAACTAAGAAAAGATCACATCAATTGCATCAATTTATACTTTACGTCATTTTAAAAGTGCAACATAAATCATATTATTTATTGCATTTTAAAAGGCTTCTATTACCTCTCCATATATGAAAGCCATTTGACACCTCATAATAATGAGCACTATTTTCTTAAAAATGAGACCGATGTGTATATCTGTAAATAACTTCAAACTTGTATTTCTTATTCAAAGTTCTATTAATTCTGCAAAAATGTATGCAGGCTTCTGTAATTATGAAATTTGAGTATTTACTACACATACTATATAGTATGAAAATAAAATTCTATGTAACTTAATTTTACCAAAGTAACTTGGATGTTTATCTGAATCTGTTTTATATTTTTGCCCATTGTTGCTTTGTGGTATTAGGCTGTTTAATCAATAAAATTTCATACTTGAAGTTACAGATTTTGTTTCATATTTGAACCTCCAAAAAACTACAAAAATACTAAAAAGTTTGACAAATTTAAAAAATCCAAAATGAATTTAGCTTTTGCAAAGTGTGCCAGACAACTTTCCAGAGTGCAAGCAGCCATGATTACCATCCTCTGCTTTGATCCTATTATTGGGTGACTATAGATTAATGAACTTATTTCCACTGTACCAATATATAATGCATGAACACGATTACTGTGGTAATTTAGAAACAGGATGCCTTTAATCTCCTGCTCATATCAATCAATTACAATACATAGATTACAGAATGTTCCATGATTTTACACTGAATCATTGATAGAACTAATCTTAAAGCTAAGTGAAGCTGCAAAAAAGTATGATATCCACTCCTATGTAATGCAGACAATAGAACACAAATGAGCATGTGATTTGTTAACCAGTGCAGAAAAAGACCACTCTGAAAGTTGTAGGAAAATAATATATCAGGTAGTAAGAAACCACTTCCACTCTTAGAGACAGAAAATAGAATCCCAGGCTTTTCCAGCCTCAATAGGCTGTAAAAGTATCAGACTTATAAGTAAAAATGTAATTTAATCAATAACTGCTTATCAGTTCATCTTGTGATAAGACATAAGATTTTCCATTTCAAAATATATTTGAACTTCATTATTTCCTTCAAATGTTTATCCACTGTTTACATGTCACCAAATGTAAGTATTAGCCATATGACTTTTCTATAACTTACTGTTGTACTATTATGCTTCAGAACTCACTTACAATGAAAATTTATGCAACACAGCTTAATGACAATCCAGTTAGTCCAGTTTCCTCTGGAAAACTTGATGTTCTTTGGGGGAGGGGAGTTTGGGTTTAGTTAGAAAACATGATTTTAGAAATGGGACGAACACATTGTTCTGTGTTTTGTGAGTATTTGGTGAATAACACTGGTTTATGTGGATATAGAGGGCCATTTGCCTCCGTTTATAGTTCTATTGTCTGTGGTTGGTTGAAGGCAGAGAGCCGTTGCTAATAGCAGTGTCAGAGTCAGCACCGTGGATAGCTCTTCAGCCTCGGGAAGAGGAATTGAAGCCTTAACAAGCCTAGCTGTAGGGAACAAGCAACAAGACAGAATGAACTACTTTGTAAAGAAAAGGGGGAGCAAACAAAGCTGTACATTGGCGAAACATGTCTTTTTATATTCTGAGGAGGGAGGGATGTGGGTAGAGCTATTGAATTAAAGGAAGTGGCAACATGAAATAGAAAAAACTGAAGTTTGAGAAAACCTAACAAAACACCAAAAACATAGCAGAGGTTGTCACAGGGTACATCCCAAGTCGCCACGACTATTTGGACGGAAATGTTGGTATACCAAAGGAAGCCCGCGTTGACATTCTGTGACAAACCTGAAGGGACAGGACTCTCTAGTCTGCCCTTTGAACCGTTTCCTTTTCTGTTGGAGAGGATTCTTCCGAATGGAGAACAGAACGGTGCGGATAGTGTGTTCAGGGAAGGAATGGCGTGGAGGTCATGCCGGGCTGCTAACTCTTAGCCCCACCCACCTTTTGTTCAGTCCCCTGGTATCCAGCCTCGCCCTTTTCAAACTCCGTCCTTGTTTCGCACCGGTCGCTCTCCCATCTTTCTTGCAGTCTTTGGCACCCAGAGACCCAACCACCCCTCCAGCTTGCAACTCTGCAGCGACTGAAGCAATGAAACTGGGCATGCTCCGCGGCGCAGGCAGCCTTCGGGGCTTCCCTGGCGCGCCTATGCGCTGGGCAGGGACCCGCGTGCCAGTTCCGGTCCGGGGCCTCGGTGTCCACCCCTGAGGAGCTCAGAGGCCCGGGCTGCACCCCGAAGCTAAACTGCATCCTTAAGTGTCTCTTCCTCAGTCCCCTGCCTGCCGAGTTCTGATACAGCAGAGCGATATTCCCCCTTGAGGGGCTATCTTCCCACCTCTCTTTTCTTTGCAGCTAAGGGTGTTTGCTGTAGTTGGTGCAGCGTGAGGAGCTCAGGCATGGAGCCCTGTGGCTGGTGGCCGTGGAGATCACCTTCCCAGTATAGCTGTTTGTCACTGAGTTTTGGAGATTTCTTGGCCGGCTTTCGCTAAAGCATGCTTGAGTAATCCGAGCTGTGGCAGCGCCCAAGCTCTCAGGATAAAGGGTGTGTGTGTGTGTGTGTGTGTGTGTGTGTGTGTGTAGGGGGAGAGGGCGGGGATAGAAACGTCAACCCCCCACCCTAGCCTTCTCTTTTTCCCCTTCCTGCAAAAGCCGCACAAGTCTTCCACTCCCTCCCCTTTCCCACCAGCTGTCCTCTGGGCTCTGGGTAACAGCCGGGTTAAGCCCATTTGCACTGGGAAATTGGCGCTGTTTGGGAGAAGAGAAACAGATCAATTGCCCTTGTGACTCCCGGCCCCCTCCCACCCCACCCGCAGCCCAGCGCTCCCTCCCTCGTCCCTCCCCCGCCACCTCCCCTCACCCCGCCTACTTCGCGCTCCCCACCCCCAAAGCTCTCACCCGCGGCAGTCCGGAGGAGGCCCCTCCGAAGGTGTGGGACCCGACTGGACTCCGGCGGGAGCAAGGCTTCTGGAAGTGGTGCTAATGGGAAGCGGCTCCCGGCTTCCAGAGAGGATGCTCGGCCCCCGAGAGCGGCTGGCGCGCCGGCCCGGGCTCTAGCGGCGCGGAGATCCCGGGAGAACTCGGGAGCGGCGCTCCTCGGAAGACCCGGTCAACATGCCTGTTCGCAGGGGGCATGTGGCACCACAAAACACATTTTTGGGGACCATCATACGGAAATTTGAAGGGCAAAGTAAGTTCATCTCTTCTCCTTCTCTCTCCCTCGCTTTCCGCTCTGATAGTGCACTGTGACTAGCTGGGGAGATCGGCAACTCCGGGCGCTGTCAAGTTCCGAGGCTGTGAGACCCAGCCTGGAGGCTCTCTCTCTCTCTCTCTCTCTCTCTCTCTCTCTCTCTCTCATTAATTTTGATTTACATTTTAAATTATGGTCTCCATTATCCAAAGCAATTTGATCCTTCCCTCTTCTGCCCCATTATCTGCCTTGCTACTTAATGCCCTACTATTCTACTATCTTAAAGGGAACGTGCTGGTATAACCTGGGTTTATATTTTGAGCCTGTTTCATTGCACACTTTTAAAAGTCAGGAGCAGAGCAAAACATGCTATTGGAACAAAAGAATGTAAATGGAGTAGTGATGTAAGTGGCTTTGCCAACTATATTTTAGGTTGGTAAGCTGCAGGGCTCTGGAACAACAGAGATGCCTACCTGCTGTAGCTTATACAGGCTAAACTTTGCGTTGAATCAGTGCAAATGTACGCCACACCAGATCATCTGGGAAAGCATTGTCTCATCTGAGCGGGCTTCTCATGAACACAACTCAGTATTCAAAAGATTGTTTTTGTGCTCTTCTTGTCTCCTTAAATTTCCCATCTAGAATTTTAAAAAGTGGTTTGAAATAAGTAAATCCTACAGAGAGGAGATGTCTCAAATGTAACATAGTCATGTGGACCATCAAAATTTATTTCATACAAACAGAGGAAATTAAAATCCTACATTGGTCATTTATATTGTTCTGTTTAATCTACATTGCTACATGTCTATATTGTATACTTTGCACTTTGTTGGCACCACATTCAGTAAGCTGAGGATCTCATACTTTACTTGAAAAATAAATGTGTATTTCCTGTTTTGTGTTCAATTTGGAAATAGTAAATACAGTCTCATTAAAATGAAGACATTTTGTATTAAAAATTCTACTAGCACATAGAAATTCAAGGTTCTTTCAGTGTAAAAAGATGTTAACATGACACTGTGCAGGTGTATACATACTTTGCTTTTTTAAATGTAGTTTTTGAAAAGGTGAATGATTCTTCACATTATTGAAATACTAATAAGTGTCAAATAGTTTCCTTGCGAAACCTGTCTTTAAAAGATATGTTGTATAGTATACTTTAAAAGGATAGAGAAAAGCCTTATGCAACAAAAATACTTTGTGAAAGTTGTATTCAAAGAGTAACAGTGGAAAGTGAAAAATTTGACAGTTATAGGATGTTTCACTATTTTGGCTTAGAAAAATTTGTATCTCTTTTGCCCTTCTAGTACCTTCTTAGAGATACCAATAGGCCAGATGCTTAAATGAATGCTTATTAGCCCCCCTGGAAGTTATAGCACTTGAAAACTAAAGTGTTTGGAAAATTCTATTCTTGCCCTTGAATAATACTTTCTTAGTATCTTATGTTCTGTTGTACTGTTACCTCACATTTAAAGTTTATGGGGTAGTTTTCCCATGTAGTTTCCTTTTGGTGTGTGAAAAGATCTGGGAAATTTGCATTTTGTTTAAGCACTTGCATTTCAGGCCTTATATTATACAATAAGTTGATTCCGTTTTTATAAGGGTCTTATGGAAGCTTTAAAAGGTGCCTTCTCATCTTCTTATTACAGATAAAAAATTTATCATTGCAAATGCCAGAGTGCAGAACTGTGCCATCATCTACTGCAATGATGGATTCTGTGAGATGACTGGTTTCTCCAGGCCAGACGTCATGCAAAAGCCATGCACCTGCGACTTTCTCCATGGGCCTGAGACCAAGAGGCATGATATTGCCCAAATTGCCCAGGCATTGCTGGGGTCAGAGGAAAGGAAAGTGGAAGTCACCTACTATCACAAAAATGGTAAAGTTTATGAACTTAGGATACTTTGTTTTTTATTTCATTGAAAATAAATTTTGGTTACTAAAAGTTTTTATGCAGAGAAACCCCAAAGGGTAGAAACAGACTTGCTGGTAGTGTTTTATTATCCAGGAAATATGGACATTCCTGTTAGTGGACTAGAAAAAAAAATTGTCTCCTTTGAATAAGGGTACTCTGTTTGAACTTTGCAAAAGTGTAGCAGTTTAGTACCACTAAGGATGAAATGCCACAAATTAGTCTGCACATTCCTTTCACTAAGGTACAATAAAAATATCAATAATTTACTGCTTGTATTGATATATATTTGGTTGGAGAGGAAGAGAATTTAATTTGCTTAAACTGGAAAATACTTGGAAAAGCCTTGCTGAACTTCTAAAACTGACCCAGTTAACCTGGATAAAGTCTAACATTCATGGGGTCAAGGATTTCCTTAAATTAAGAAGTGTGGAAAAGGAATCATGACTTTGTGAAGTTATGGGCACTTTTGTACCCATAGCACACTGACACTACAAACTTAAGGTCATACCTCAACTTCAAGGACATGCCTCCTTCTTTCAAGCATTTGTGACATGGCATGAAATTGATATATATTTGTATTTATTTATACGTGTGGCCACATTTGTATGTGCCACTTCTCAGTTGTGCATACTTTACATTCATTTTTATCCTTACATGTGCTCAATTGATGACATTTAACAATTTAGGACTTAAAGGCAAAATAATTTCACAATCTTATGCATGGTATCCAATTTTCTCAATTTTACATTATCTATTTTTTCTCTCATTTACAGAAATTAAAAAGGTAGAGAGGTATCTGTTCAACTTTTAGAAAACTAAGTTTCTGGTAAACATGTAATGTGCTAAAGCCTAAGTATGATAACAACTCATCATTTAGCAAATTACAGAAAAAAATAGCAGGGAAAAAGACTGATGTCCGTATATTCTCTTACAATTTAATTTTTCATGATAGGAAATGTATAACCATTCATTATTGGATATTTTATGCCATGAATGTGAGTGGATATGTGCAATGAAGTCTTCGGGGAATAAAAAGTTTGTGTAACATGGTGTCAATCTGGGAAAAGCAATTATATGAATATTAAACAGCATAGAAGTTGTTTTGCAAGTTGGTCCCATTCTCTTTCAATTTTCACTCAGTAGTGTTGGCATACAAAAAACAAAAAGAAAAAAAAAAGCCTAATTGTTTTATGGTCCTGAAAACATGTATTGGACTGAGGTTTCTGCTATCCAAAGACAACTCATCTCTTTCGTATATTTGAAGCCAATATACAATCACTGGAACTTCTGACAGTATTCTCCAGCTGAGTGCTTATTATGATGTTGACACAGTCTACACTGTGGCTCTGCAGGACGTTGATCCGTCTTTAGTCACTATGCCTTCTGGGCTATTTCAGAATTTAATTATAGAATAAATCTGGTATGCCCCAATCTCTTAGATGTGAAGTATGATTATCATAGTGTTTTTGGGTAAAATGATTCTTTGTACTGTAACTGAAATAGTGATGCTTTGAACCGTAGTTACTTCATACAATGTGACTTATGGAAAGTTCTCAAAACACCTTAAAGAACCAATTTCTCGTGGAAACTCAGGGATGATTGTAAAAATTTCTACAAAGAAGATGTTAGTATGTTGATTAACGTAAAAATATATCTGAGTGATTTGCTTGGTCATATAAATTAAATTCACTCAAAAAGTCTGTATTTGGGGGCTTTTTTAGGTAGAGAAATTCTCGCCTTTTGACACTTTTGTTTCTGTTGATTTTTTGCAGAGGAGAGTTGGTCTTAAAGGAGTTTTAGTATTAATAATTAAGTAAACGTCAGCCACCTAGCTGTAACTGACATGAGACACATGACTCAAGCTTTTCATGGTTTTCCAAAGTAAAACAATGATTAATTTGAATGACCTTTTTGGATTGTAAAGATACAGTCATGCTTATTTGATTTGAATGCAATAATCTTGTCTTTGATGCAAGTTCAGAAACCTTGAGCAGAATCTTCAGAGCATATTGATTTCATTCACATGGCAACTGTGAAATCAGACAGAGTTTATGAAGTTCTAATGCTTTGATTGTCTTGCCAGGCACTCTTTAAAAAAAAGCAGGAGAGGAAAAGTGATTTTTATTGGTCAAATATTCCCAACTTACTGCTAAATGCTTCCTTAATCTTAATTCGGAATTACCCATGAATCTAAAGAAAAAAAAATACGCTGAATGAGCACAAGAAAGCAAAGTGACAGAGAGCTGAGGTATTCTGTTTGTACTTTCTCCATTGATTCATAATTGAGTAACAATAATGCAAGTAAACCATTATTTCTGAATGCCTGTTTCCCAGAGTTCTTAGAGACTTTATAAGCAGTTTAAACCTGAGACCTATTCAGAGTCCACACTGATGTGGTGTACTATGAGCTGCTTGATCCACTGGGAAGCAACTCTTCCTACCATTCTTTTGATGACTATGCGGCTACAACTGCACTTACTGTTTACCAGAATATCAATTTTTAAAAACCTACTCATTTGCAGGAGGAGTAGTTGACAGCCCTTCCTTTGAGGATTCTATTTTACAGTTTAAGTCATTATTGCATAAATCATTCTTGGCAGCTGTGAAATATTGCTTGAGGTGATGAAGCTATAAATCTTTTGACATACAACTCTAATGATACAAAACTATAATTATACTGAGGCTTATATAAGGATGGGCATATATTTTATTTGCATAATACATTCACCTTAAGAACAACTATTTAGGCATAGAGATTGAAAAATAGCAAACTCTTCAGTGATTAACTAGTTCAGTTTGTAGAGAAGGGTATGGGGGAGGGAAGGAGAAAAAGAGATAGTTGGCCATTCCTTAGTTTATTGCTTTTCTCATTCGGGTGCATCATGGAATAGAGGTAGCTACCTGAAGCACTAAATCCATTCAGACATATGTAGGTGTGTGGCTATAAATTATCAAACAGCTTTAAACATTTGGAAAAATCAAAGTGAATTTCTCCAGGAGAAATAAACGTCTTCATTCAGAAGGAAAGCATTACCCAAAATGTACTATTTTTAGAGGGCAAAGCCATCCTTTATTTTTGCTACTATGCTTCTAGATGCAGCGCAAGGCAAAGTGGTTTAAAAAGCAGAAATGTATATTGCTACTTTCCTTTTCTTTGTGCTGCTTTTAAAGATGTGAAGGATGAAAAAGGTCTGAAGGGAATCCTTATGTGATATCCAGACAAAAATCTTCGAGTTCCAGAGGCAATATTTGATTCAGCTAAGCTCCAATGAGGTCTTGATTTGATAACACTAACAGCTCTGTGAGTGGAAGTACTGTCTAACAGTGCTGCTTCTTAGAGGAAGGAGAAAGATCCATATGGAGTGCCACCTCTCTGTAAATTAAGCACTAGAAGAGCAATCACAAGAGATTCAGAGAATGGTACAACCTAACTGATAATTTCAGGACATTTGTGTTATAGAATTGGAAAACCCCAAAATTTAGGATTAATTACCACTTTTCCTTCACTCTCCAACTTTAAAATAAACTTGCTAATATGTCCCTTTTTTCAACTTTTGTATGCATAGCTTGTCAAAGAAGCAATGCGCTTCATAATTTAATAGTGCAAACATAACTATTATAATAGTATTATATAAGATATATGGTGCATGATATATTCAGCTCTCCTAATTTTTGGATTATGTAGTAGGGATACAGATGGTGGCTTTTAAGACAAGAATAGAAGTATATTTTTTGTGTGGGTAATTCAAGCAATAAGAAAGTTTTCTTGAGAGCATGTTCCCAAGGATTTGTTTTAGTGTCATTTTAACTCTGCCTATGCTTTATCATATTCTATTAAATAGAATAGTTTAACAACAATAATCATACATTCATGTCTTTAATGTACCTGAGTTTCACTATCTTACATGTACTGTGTGTTATACTTGACCAATTGCATGCATTGGTTAAAATATCTGTAATGAGTAAGCATCTCATCCCCACAAGGTGAAGACTATTTCATCCTGTCCCAAATGATGCCAAACCATCCTAAACATGGGAGTGAATTCTGCTCATCAGATTTTTGTATCACTCATTGATGCCATCCCTGGAAGAAGTTCTCATGTCAAAAAGAAATGTTGTGTTCTGCCGTACAGAGCAATAGATAACTTCTTAATTAATATTATAACAAAAAGGCTTGAGAATGGGGTCACTTAAGGTTACTAGCACAGGATAGGTTTAGTAGGAAAAATTTGCTTCTACTGGCCTCTGAGGGTTTTTGTTTATTGTGGTGTGCTTTAAATAGCCACAGAATCAATTTCTGGCAGCCAGCCTACCAGGAGAGTCTTTGGAAAGCTGTGGCAGAGGGCAGTAGCAGTCGGGATACAAACTATTGCGATATCACCATTCATCTGGCATATAAACGATAAACCTTAGGGTAACTTTTCCTTTTCTTTTCTTCTTAAATCAAGGTGGCCATTGAATGTCTAATAGCTTAGAGTGCTACCCTTATTTCTCCAGCACTACCAAGTGCTCTGTCTAAAGTAGACTTAGTCCTTCTTCTGAAGTATTGTACTATTCCATTTCTGTCGCTCTCCAATCCATTCTCTATCTTGACATAGTGGACCTTCCCAAAACACAAATCACACTGATGACTTATTGCAGTCAGAAATCTCTGTGAGTGAAGTTCAAGTATTAACTAATGGTACAGTGGTCCCATAAAATATTCTCCCTATCACCATTTTATGCAAACAACCTTGAGACAGATAGATTTAATAATTTGTCAAATCATGCATAGTTTCTAAGTGGTAGAGCCTGAGGCCTTTACGATTTTGCCTTACTGATGCTCAATGGATTTGTGCCATATCTAGGCATAATACTTTATTTAATAAAAAATAATTTTTGGTTTTAAAAAATTATTTCAACTCATGAAAGCTCTCAAGATAAAGTCCTACACTCTTTCACGGGCTGTTTGGTGGCCTTCAGAGTCAAATTGGCTTGTGTTTTAAGTAGGGCATCCTTAGAGGATCCAAATTAGATTCGTAGCTCTGACAAAAGCTAAATAAACTTGAGCAAATATGCTTTCTAAATCCCTTAATCTACTTTCCTGAAAAATATTTGGAGAATTATAGCTACTTTTTGCCCAAATAAATTTACTGCAAACCATAAAAGAAATAGTCTTTTCTTGGCATGGTTTCTTGCCTATAAGAGGCTCAGTCTATAACAATTAGGTGAGCATATTGTCAATTTTGGATCACTGTTCATCTCTTATTCCAATTATACCTGACAGCTCAGAGTTCCTCAAAAAACTGTGTACTTGTATGCACC
>NDGN011458346.1:0-10198 GCA_002564285.1 Tympanoctomys barrerae | reverse complement strand
TCAGGCTGGCCGTGCGCTCACCTCGGGGTCCTGGGAGTCGCCCTGTGGACGCCCGCGGGCCTCTGCACGATGCCCTGCCTGTTAACTTCAGCTGCCGGTCCTACCCCTGTTATCAGCGAGGCAGGGGATGTGTTGCTTTTGCCATCTTGACAGGCAGAGAATTGCGTGGATTATGAATATCAGCTCTCAGGTGACAGGTGACAGATGTCGCCAACCTTCAGCGCCAGACTAAAATAACATGGTATTGACCTTGCTCAGAAAGGCTACCAAAATAGAAAGCTCAATACTCTCTATTTTAACTGACAGTTAAAAATTCAATAAATCTCCCCTTGCCAGACACCTGCATGTATGTAATCAAGCTGGTAAGCGACCGAGGCCTGCTGTACACCCCGCCCTGGCTACTCCAGAGAAGGGTCTGTATGCAGGCAACAAGCCCGCTGCGAGTCCTGGCCACGAGACGCAGAGGGGGGCACCAAAGCTGGGCACCTCCAGGGCCCGTGCGGCACCAGGTCAGGTCCTCTTCGGGTGGCAGCAGATAGGGATGAGCCCGGGATCTGTGGCCCAGCACACCCTCGGGGACAGCAAAAACACTGCCTCAGTGGGACAGAAGGGGACAATTAATACTTGAGTGACAGAAAGGCAAGCAAGTGCTTATCAGGAAAAAGGAAGACTTTTAAGAAAAAAAAATAAAGTTTCAATAAGACCAATAGTTGAGTCACCAGAAGAGATAGGAGGTTGTGTTTCTCTGATGAGAACCAGAAGAGGAAGACAGAGCCTGACCGGGCCACCAGAAGGGTTCATGGGCACCAGCACCACTGCCAGGGGAGGGCAGGCACACAGAGGGCCAGCAGGCGCCCCCAAGAGCCAGGCACGAAGGGGCAACCACCTAAGAAGGGAGTGGAGAGAGAAGCAGCGGGGACGACTCCCTCTTTGGAGACCAGGACAGCCAGCTCCACCCACCCAAGTGGCCTGGAGTCTGACCAGCCAGTGGCCCAAAGGAATGGGACCAGTACAAAGGAAACCTGGGGATCCGGACCCGGCAGTCTCCAGTCCATGCCCGCACAGATCCCTGAGGAGGCACACGTGTGCAAGGCCCAGGTTGCCAGACACACGTGTGCAAGGCCCGGGTTGTCACACTTCTTTATTTCTCGCTCTGGGCAGCTTCTTCCTGTGCAAGTTTGCTTGGGGCCAATGTGGCTTGCAGCCGCCCCTCCAAGTGTCCTCCCCCCCATGTCACCGTCATGTGGATGGTGGCCAGCCCTCCAGATGTGACAGAATGGGTGACTGGCAGCCACATTGCCCTCTAAGAAGCGACATGTGGCTTGCTGCTGCCTGTACCCTCCCTGGTGGTGGCGTGGGCAACAGGCCCTGCACAGGAAGGTGCATGAGTCAGGACAGTGTGTTGGTCACAGGTGACAGGGAAGGACCTGTGGCTCGGGTGTCCCGAGGAACGTTCAGGAGCAGCTGTCCAGGGTGGGGGTGGGAGGCGCCTCCAGGGGAGGAGCCCGGAGCCCATGCACTGTGGCCCCATGTCCACATCTGATCTGACAGCCAGGGGACACAGCAGCGTCGCCTTGTCCTCTACCGAAAGCCTCATCCGCCCTGTACTGAATCACCCTCTCATCTGAGAAATCTTCTCATGTTGAGGGAAAATCCACGCAGTTTACAAAGTGGGTTTCGTTTCTCCAGACTCAAATACCTGGATTGGCGCAGCTCCCGGGGTACCTCTGACATCCCCCAGACACACAGCCCGTCTTCCCAGCAGCAGGCCCGTGCCAAGGAGGCTGTGGGAGCCACATCTGGCTGTGACACTGCAGTGGCTTTACTTCCCCCGAAAACAAGGAATTGTTTTCTCATTTGCAAATTTGGTTTATGAAAAATATGAGTATAACATAAATGGCATGTGTACACTTGATAAATTATTATTTCCCTAACATAAACATTCCGTGACTCTTATATAATTTGTAGTGAAATAGTCCTATGGCAATCCATAGGAGGTACAAATATCAAAATGCCACGTTAAGGGTCTGGCACTTTGGGATCCACAGAGAACTGGCAGTGGGAGGCAGGAGGTTCCGGGGCCAGGCAGGTGTGTACAGCCCGGAGCAGAGACCTGAACCCCTTTGCTGGTTCCTCTGTCCTGAATGCAGGAGCAGCTGGACTACAGCCTCACCATCACCTTCTTGTCTTCTGGGGATGTGACAAGCCAGTCCTCTCACAAGACATGAGCCCCAAGCCCTGTGAGAGCCAGGCCCCAAGGCTCTGACACGTCCATGTCCAGCAGACAGACACAGTGGTGTAGTAGGTGAGTCACCTTGGGGATCAGGAGGGAGTTTCTTCCTCTCCTCATTTGCTTGGGGCTTATTAGTCCCTGGAAAACAAACCTAAGGCCTCCTCTTCTGTGAGGAATCTGAGTTGTATTTGGAAGGACTTGAGCTCCCTCTGCTTCTCCCGCAAAGCCCAGGGGATGAGGGAGGATCAAGACCAGGTGGGAAAGGCTGCCCTGCGAGGAAGGGCCTGGGCAGGATGTGGGAAGAAGTCCCCTCCCTCTAGGAGCAGGAGCCAGAGTCTGGGTGAACACTTGGAGCCAAGGTCATGAGGCTGTGACAGAGAGGCTGTTCATGGGCCAGTAAGCAGCCACGCTCAGGGCATGACAAGCATGGGACAGAGCCAGAAAGGCAGAGGGATTCTTGGAGGGGAGGAAATGTAGAAAAGGAAGACAGTCTGCCAACAGGGAAGATCCTGGGGATGGGGATGGGGATGGGGCTTCTGGGAGGGGGAGAAAAGGATTGTGGGAACAGAAAGGATCCTGGGAATGAGGGTGGGGCTTCTGGGAGTGGGAGGAAAGGATTGTGGGAGCAAAGGGAGTCTCGAATGGGAAAACAGAGGCCGGGGCTGGAGGAAAGGGACCCTGCAGAGGGACAGTGTGGGTCCTGTAGCTGGGAGCAGTGTGAATCTCTCCAGGCAAGGCTCCAAGGCTGAAGGGCAGAGGGCCTTCCCAAAGCTTGCTGGACTGTGATGGCTCCCACAATGGACCTCTGGACACAGAACTGGGCCATTTGAGTGGCAGAATCTCCCACGATGCAGCCAGACCTGCACTTCTTTCCATGAGATGAGTATAAGACCAGCTGGTGAACAAGCAGGCGGGTACCAGAGGCTGGCCACCTAGAGCCTCCGCCCACCTCTGCCTACTGCCACATGCCCTCAGCCCCAGGCCTTTGCCTCCCAGTTCTCCTTGGCAGGGTGGCCAGGGGGGGAAGGGACCACTGAGTATGGGGTCCAGGCCCCACTCTGCCACTCAGCAGCTCTACAACCTCTGTAAAATTAACTTGACCATTTTTTTCTTCAGTAGCAGGGATTGAATTCAGAGCCTTCATTCCGTGAAACATCCCTGCATCATTTTTGCTGTTGTTTTGTTTTTTAATTCTGAGGCAGGCTACTGCTTCACTAAGTTGTGTGTCTCATTGTTGAGATAAAATACCCAGAGCCCAAAGTTAAGGAAAGAAAGGCTTATTTGGCTCACAATTCATAAAGGTTTCAGCTCACCAACAGCTGGTTCTCCGGCAGGGACCTCCCCAGCCGTCTTTACCAGCACAACTTCTAGTAGGCTTCTGGTCTTCAGAGCTCTGGTCAGAATCTGCCACACAGAACAGCCCAAGGCACTCCAGGCCTGCCTTTTCAGCTGGCATCTCTGAACGCTTACTAACTCTTCCCTTTCCACAAGCCAGTCCCAAAGACTCTTGAGCCACATGGTCAGATACTATCACAGCACTGACCCCACTCCTGGTCCCAAATTCTGTCTTGGTTACTTTTCTCATTGCTGGGACAAAATACCCAACACTGAACTTTAAAGGAGGAAAGGTTTATTTAGCTCAGTTTGTAGAAGTTCTAGTCCATAATCAGCTGGTTCCAAAGCAGGGGGACATGGAAGACAGACATCAAATATAAGAAACAATCCGTGGAAGGCAGAAGATAGCAAAGCAACAAGGGACCAGCACATCATATCCTTTCTGCCCCTTGTATCGTATCCAGGCTACATAGGGCGGGCAGCACTCACGTCCTTCTCCCTGACCTGATCCTCAGGTCATACCATGGATCAGTTACAGCGTCACATGCTCTAGATCCAGCTACCCCTGGAAAACCTCCACTTGTGACTGCACAAGACCTTGGAAGGACACCTGGCACAGCTGTCACAGTTGCCAGGGCTGGCCTTGAGCTTGTCATCTCTCTGTCTCAGCCTCTCAGAGTGTCAGGATGACAGGCATGTAGTCTCTTCAATTTATGTCCTTGGTCTCTTCAATTTATGTCCTGAAAATAGAAGGGCGCTGGTGCGCTCCGTGTGTGCAGTGTGGATGAGGTTGTGGTAAATGCCGAGGACGCTCCTGGCAGAGCCCACGTGGGCCATGTGGCCACTGGTGTGGTGGCTGGGATGTTAACTAGCATGCGTCCATACATCTGGGAAGGGCGATGGGCGTCTACATCGGAACCTGAATTTGAAGGTGAGTATTTCAGATACCGCCCGGCCTCCAGCTGCCTGGGCTCCTTCGGCGCTGCAGCACACAGGTCTCTGAGGGCTGACTGGGCTGGATGTGGAGCTTGGGCTCCGCCCCTGTGGAACTGCCCCCCATGCCTCGCGTTCAGAACGCAGCTGTGCAGGCCAGAGATCTCCATGGCGGACACGGTGACCAAGGTCCTCAGCGCCAGCAGGCCCTGCCCCATGTGGGACTCGTGTAACCCTGACAGCCACAGCCCTGTCCCACCCTGACTCCCAGCCCCTTTCACAGACCAGTCTCCAGGGACTCTGCCCCGGGAATCATGCATTGCGTGAGGATTCATGCGCACACACGTGCACATGCATGTGTGCACACATGTGTACACACACACACACACACACACACTGCATCTGTGACCAGGCTGATGCCCAGCAGGGACACAAGCTTCCTCTCCCAGCCCGGTCATCCCTTACAGCCCTCCGTCTACTGCTGGTGTCCCCAGAACATGGCCCTTCACGGCCTGCCCTTGCAGGCCCCGTGCTCCCAGAGCCACCTCTCCCTGTAGAAGTGGGCACAGTGTGGAAATGCCGGCTCGGAGCCCCACCGACCGGCCGGTGGGAGCGCTGGTTGCTGCGTGCTGGGAGCCCAGGCCACCCGTGCAGCGAGGGGTGACCCAGGTGAGGGGTGCAGTGAGGTGGCAGGGCCTGGGAAGTCCCCCCAGGAGGGGCCGGGCTGAGTGCACTGTGGACAGGAGCCTGGAGCTTGGAGCCAGGACCAGGAGACGCCGGGTGCCTGGGCACAGCTGGGGCAGGGACAGAAGCCTGAGCACAGTGTGCCACGCGGGGCGTCTCGGGGGCCAAGCTGGGGTTGCACTGTGCTAGGAAGGCTGGAGACGCTGCTCTGCCGGAGGAACTGTGGCTGTGCAAGCTCGTGCGCCCTCCTGCCGAGTGCGCAGAGGCGGAACCTCGTGGACAGCCACAAGGTCCAGTTTTCTTTCGATACTGAGGCAGTCACGGGAGAGTCACCCTGCTGCCTCCTCCCGCCAGTGAGCACCCTCCTCCTCAGCTCTGTCTGCTCAGCCACCCGTGGGCTGCCTCCTGGACACAGACGGCAGTACTGTCTCTGCCATTGCATCCTCATTCTGGGCAGCAGCAAGGAACGGGCAAAGGAAAGTCTGCCAGCCCTGCTGCCCTGGCATGCCTCCTCCTGGGATCCGCAGGAGCCATTTCTGCTGGCATCGGATTGAGGCTGGGTCATGGGCCCTCAGCTGGGTGGAGGAGAACAGCAGCAGGAGGCGCGGGCACACCCTCCCTTAGTTGTTGCTTGTATGGAGAAATCAGGAATATGAAGAGGGCGAGCACACGAAGGTAAGGCTTCTCCAACAGCCCCGCCTCCTCCAAGGTTGCTGAGGCGGCCACCACGTCCTCAAGGACCCGGTGCAGGATGCGGCTGCCATCCTTCAGGGCTACGAATCCCCACGGTGAGGATCCAGGTACGGGTGCAAACGCCTCCATCAGTCAGCACAGACTCCTGATCTCGCGTTACCCTGACACTTGGTGCCTGCTTTATTTTAGTGTCTATGGTATTTTTTTTTTCACATAAAGGGGCCGAGGAGTACAGGGTGGCAAAATGCAATTGACAGTAAGTGCTCATTATGTAATTACAGAGTCCTCGGCACGCAGCCTGATCCGCCACCAGTAGCTGCCAGATACATAATTACCGAGATCGGGAGAAGGGTGGCATCTCTGGGGCCTCGGCTGACACAAGTTGAAAGTGGTTTGCAGAGTGGACAAGAGCTTTGCAACCCCAGGTCACCCTCAGGACAGGGACAGCAGCTGAGAAGGCAAAGGAGGCGGCTCTGAGCCCCAGAGAATGGCCGACGGCACCTCTGGGTCTCCGAAGGCTGGGGTTGGCCGGGCTGCCAGGCTGCAGCTGAGCACCAGCCCAGGGATAGAGAGAACAGCAAGGATTCAGGTCTCTGGTTCCAGAGCCCAAGTCCACGATGCCCACAGGCTGAGGGCAGATGCAGGGGACAGCGACTTCTCCATATCTGACTTGGGGCTCAGGGGAGTGGCCTGGGGTCGGAGCCTGCTGGGGCCCTGTCTTAGTCCTGGAAGATGAACAGAAGGGAAGGCCACACTGCTGTGCATGTCACAGTCCATGGTAGGCCCCAATGGCCACCGGCTAGGCTGGCCTGGACCTTCCTCAAGTGGGGTTAGTGACAGCATGGTGTACAGCCGGGCAGGGCCACTGTGCTCTCCACCCTACATCTTCTCTACTTGTCCCCACCCTGAGGTGACGCCTCTTTAAGAAATGCTAGGAGCGCTGGGCACAGGACCTCCAGCCACACCACGGTCACTGGATGCCCACAGTGGCCATGGCTCTCCTCTAGAGCCCAAGACACCCACCCTGTGGAGGCCAAGTGTCTACAGTCCCAAGCTCCCCATGTGCAAGGGCCCGGCTGTGGCCCTGGCTGTACTGGCTCCTAGCTCCAGGATGCAGGCCTGGACCCCAGCGGCCTGTGCTCTCCACGCCGTTCTGGGAGGCTGCCCTTCCCCAAGACTTCCCTGCCACTCGAGGTCACCTGGCCCTGTCCTATTGGGGCACCCCGCTCAGGAAGACCCACAGCTCTTGGGGGACCCAACGTGGCTGTAGGGACAGGGCAGCCAACCAGTCCATCCTCAGGCAGCCCCTCCCCCGCCCCAGGTCGCCTCTCCCGGCGGTCTGTGCTCCCGGCCCCGGCTCTGAGGGTCCCACGTGCTCGGCCTTCAGGGCCAGGCCACAATGGCCCCGGCCTCAGAGCCAGCCGAGGCTGGGCTTCTACAGATGTGGGACAAGGGGCAGCCTCTTGGGGAAGGTGGCCCCAAGGCAACTGTAGGGGACAAAGAGCAGGCAACCCCACCTTGTTTGAGTCTCTCTCCCTCACGGCTGTCCTGACTCACGCAGGGCTGCGCAGGGCGCTGACCTGGGGTCCTCAATGTCTCAGCCACCACCAGCCCTGCCCAGGCCTGGGCGCAGGAACGGCGGCCCGGGGCAGCCTGCTCTGCCTCAACAGGGCTGAGCCTGTGCTACCCCTGACAGCCGCATCCTGCCGAAGGCCCAGACAGTCCTGAGTGTCCTGAGCACGTGGAAGAGGACAGGAGGGAGGAGATGACGCCGGCAGGGCCGGCAAGCGGCTTCTTGGTAGTGTGGGAGACAGAGGCCCACCCCCAGGCCCAGGCCCACCCCCAGGCCCGGGCCCACCCCCAAGCCTGGGCCCACCCCCAGGCCCGGGCCCACGCGTCCCACTCCCTGTCTGCATCCCGGTACCGAGTCCCTCTGGGTACAGGAACATCAAGGTCAGTATTTTTAGATGTGATGCTTTAATTTTTGAAAACCCTCCGCAGAGATTTTAGTGATGAGTACATATTTATTTGATAAATATAAATAAATGCAAGAGCTATAAAAATAAACCTTCAGAAAAACTTCCTGTCCTGCTTTTCCGTCCTGCTTACCTTCCCTGAAGGACAGCGCCCATGTCCCGCAGAGGGAGTCAGCGGCCATGCGCGGGGGCAGGAAGCCGACTGCCAGCAGCCCCTCCAGCCGGGTGACCTGGTCCCAGCCACCATCGATCAAGGACAGGTTGCCCAAGCCCATGCCAGGCCTGCACCTCCTCCCTCGGACGCACTCCGGAGCCTGAGCCTGAAGTGCTCAGGGAAGGCAGAGCCAGCAGGGCCTGGAACGGGCTCGAGGGCTCCGAGCAGGATTTCAACTCTGACAGAGGAGGTGTAGATGTTCTGAGGAACCGGATCTTTGTGGTTCTGGCCTTGTGCCTGGGCCTTTGAGGTTCAAGGGGCACAGGCTAGGCTCTAGAGCACAGGGTGAGGGCTGGACGCCCAGGGCATCGCCCAGAGCCCAACAAGGAGCGGCCGACATGGTAGAGACCGGGCCTCCTCGCCCTCTCAGGGAGGCCCCCATGCCCCACAGACCTCAGGCCGCAGCAGCGTCTACCATGGGGCCCAATGCTCTGCCGCCTGCACAGGGCTGGGCATATCGGCCATTGGCACCTGGTCCACTGCCACCCCGATGTCTCTGGCCTCTCGTCCTCTCCACAGAGTGCTGGTTCACACTAGCTTCCTGCTACCCATGGGTCGGGCCTCTGCTCCCAGCTCCTGGGTGAGTCCCTCGCCCTCAGGGTGGGATGCCGCCTGGGCACTGCCTCTCTCCCCCGGCCCCTCCTGCCCCGCCTCTGTGGTCTGTTGCCTCCTCCTCCAGGGAGCCAATCCTGACCCTCGCACCAGCAGTGGGCTCTCCTGGCTGCTGTCCCCACACAGCTACAGGGATCTCTCTGTGCCATCCGGCTGCTGACAGTGGGTGATGGGTTCAGGAGGTGTTCTTGGGGACAAGGACAGGAGGAAAGCGCTGTGTCCCAGGGTTGAGGCAGGCTCCGGGCTGCCTGCTCCCTCCTCTCTGCGCTACAGGGTAGATGCCGGAAGACAAGCTACACATACATAATTAATTGAATTAAAGTAAACTTCAGATATTTTTACCCCAAGCATTCTTGCATACATTAGGCAAATTAAATATTGAAATGGCCCCAAACACCCACCCTCCGTGCCAAGAGTGGTGCTTGGCCCAGCAGTGGGCGTCCTTGAGCCTTGGCCTCGGGCAAGTGGGGTGGCAGTGCCCCCCTCAGAGCCAGCCTCATGCTGTTCTGCTGTCTGGTGTCACACAGGCGTGGCTGCCTTGGTCCAGGACCCGCAAGGACACATGTGGCCCAGGAAAATTGGTCCTAAAAGTGCTGCCGCTCAGTCCCTCTGGTCTGGCTGGAAGCTGGGACCCTGGGGTGTGAACGTTACACACTCACCCACCCCAGCTTGTAGCTGAGGCCCTTGTTAACACACACCTGCAGGGTCCCACACATGCAGGTCCTCCTGCCGTGGAAACACACTCATGCAGGGGTGCACCTTCTCATGTGCTTACATGAATTTGTGTGCGCGTATTTGTTCACATAAGCGCGTGTCACAAGAATGCAAGCTCAGGTGTGCGGCTCATACATGCAAGCTCATGCATGCCAACAAGCATAGCTGCCCATACTGGCATGCATGTGCATGTATTTGTGTGAGTCTGCACACGCGTGGGCTCACACGTGTAGATGTTGCATCTTTTTCTGTCTTCGTGAGACAGCGTCGCACTATGCAGCTCAGGCTGGCCTTGAGCTCACTCTGTGGCCCAGGTCAGACATATGATCCTCCTCCCCCCACCTCTAGAGCACTGGATTACAGACGAGCACCACCGTGCCCAGCCCACACATGTAGAGTAGTCTGTGCAGGTGTGCATGTTCTGTACACACGTACATGTGCATGGAAGCATCCAACGCACCTTCACTTACCACAGACGTGGGTCAAAGACCTCACAGGTCCGAGAACCGAACCCGTGGCATGGCCGCACTCCCTCGGCACGGACAGCTTGTACCTTCTAGAGGGCGACAGGTGAAGAAACACAGGCACAGAATGTGTGGGAGTCGTACACGAGGGGCCTGGTGGCATCAGGCATGCACATGTACCTACACCCTCATACACACATGCCAAACACATGCACCATGCATGAAGGAACATCATACACACACACACACACACGGCTGCACACTCGCTTCCGTGTGTACGGATTCACGTGCACACTCAGTTGGCAACTTCGAACCCTGAAGGAGCACCACACGCAGGTGC
>NDGN011458342.1:0-31250 GCA_002564285.1 Tympanoctomys barrerae | reverse complement strand
TTAAAATTACACTGTTATTCTTGATATCACTCCATACTGGAACTTTGGCGTAACTCCCCAAAAGCATCCTGAAAGCTAAACCTTTGAAAATAGATGGCATGTGTCATTTTTAGAAATGTTTTCATTAAGAGTAAATGAACAAATGTAAAGTAAAAAACACACTTGCTCTTTGTCTCCCTTAGAAATAATTTTATACTTTTTAACAAGAATACCAGAATGCAAAGTATTTCAAAATGTCCCCTTAGCAAAGTATGCACTCAGTCATATTTGTAGCAACATTTTTCTTCAGTGTTTAAAAAACTTGGGGTGGGGCAGCTGCTGTGTGGTGAGGCCTGTGTTCATCACCTCAGTCCCCTGGAGTGTTCTGTGAAATGCGTGCTCTGAGGAGGTCAGAATTTTATTAAGGAGAATACAGACAGCCCTGTGCCGCTAATCTTATTACTCTTTCTACAGTGATATATGTACTTTTGCTTTGGCATGTACAGTGGGTGAAATGCTGCTTTAATCTTGCTTTGCTAGTAGAAATGTTTTTCTAGTGAACTGTGTTCACAGACATTCTAGATTTTGATGGAAAAGCAAGTCACTAAGTTCCTGTATGTGTGTAGGCTGGTGTAGTAACACGGTGTTAGACGTAAGAGTTCTTGGGCCAACCGGACTGTCACCAGGCCGTTCGTATTTAGGAAGTTTGTTCTGTTTACAAAAGCTCACTCAAGGGCTGGCAAGATAACTCAGCAGACTGAGCAGCTGCTTAGACAAGTGCAGGAACCAGGATTCAATCCCCTGTGCCAGCCAGGCTGGCCCGTCCCCAAGAGCGCTGAACCAGCCACTGAGTCCGGGCGTACACACCTGTAATCCCAGAGCTGGGGAGGCTGAAAACAGGAGGATCACTAGGAGTCCAAGCTGTGTAGTGAGACCCTGGGAGTCACTGTCCTTGGGGCATCAGAAACGTCACACAAAGGAACTTCTTGGACAGATCTCCCACATACCCTGGCTTGAATCACAGATACTGGCTTTTATGGTCTATTGGACGCTGGTGCCTCAAAGTCAAATGAGCTTAAAAACTTCCACAGGCAAAAATTTTCATGGACAAAAGTTGTTTTATTTAAATTCTCGATAAATAAAATTCAAATAGTTGTCAAAAGCCAACAAAGCCGTGGAGCCTTGTGGATTGTGTGTCATGGCTCAAGAAGGGCAGATGTCTCGTGTCCCTGGACTGAGAAACTTCTGTCCTGAGCTGTGATTCTGAATTCATCACCCTTCCTTGAGTTGAATATCATGCTGTTTCGCACATTTCTGTTGTCTTCTAACTATCTGTTAGGAGATGAAAGGTCCCTGCCCTGATGTTGCTTAAGATTCAGTACATTATTGTGCAAAGGAAGGTTCATCACCCCATAGTCCCTGGTGGGCTGACTAACGGGTCTGTTGGCAGTTTGATAATTTTAGAGGAAATGTGAAATGGTAAATCAATTGTGATTTTTGCAGATATCCCATTGTATTCTTACTAATAGATTTATACCTGATATATGTATGGTGCCATAATTCTGGACATGACAACTATCACCTTACTCTGTCTAAATGTAATTTCCTGTTTCCCGTGACACCCCACTCACATCCCCTGCACACACCACACGCCAGGAGGTTGGATGAAGGGCATCTCTGGGACATTGGGAACAGCTCTCCCGACTTTGCCATCTGGTCACACATGTCCAGACCCTTGAAGGCAGACAGCTCCTCCGCTTCCTTTCAGAGCAGGCCACAAAGGCCTGTCACCAGGCCCCAGAAGCTGCAGCTACTACTGTTTCATTCGCCATTTGTTCTATAGCTCTCCTACAAGGTTCCCACTGCTCCATGAGATGACACACGGACAGAGGGAGCCGGTCTTCTCCACACCCTGACTTACTTCCTGGCTTGTACCTCTCAAGCTTCCTCTGAGCGCTCTGGTGGTGGAGCCCCTTTCCTCCATTACCTTCCTTCCCTAGGGGGTCCTCCCCCTGCCCGAGGTCCTTGAAACCCAATGCAGGGTTCTCCTTTGTGTGGCTGGTAGGGAGGGAGCAATATAATGACACTGATCTGATCATTTGTACAACTTACATCTTAGTCTGTTCCAGGTACTATAAAAACCAAAGTACCATCAACGGAGTGGCTTATAAATAACAAAAATGTATTTCTCACAGTTCTGCAGGCTGAAAAGTCCAAAATAAGGTGCTGGTAGCTCAGGTGTCTGCTGAGGGACAACTCCCTGTTTAGTAGATGGCGGTCATCTTGCTGGGTCCTAGCAGGGCAGAGGGATCAAGGGATCTTTCCAGGGCACAGTCCTGCCCATAGAGGCTCTGGTCCCACGGGGTGGCCCAAAGCCCATCTCTCAGTCCCATCACCTCAGGGTTATGATTTCAACATATGAATGGGGGGCACGCAGGAACATTCAGTCCATTGCTGGGATAAAGGGCATGAAGTGTCATACATATACTACGAGGACCTCTTCATCATTCTTCAGCTAACAGTTAAAATTCTCTATAAATGTATTTTGTCTCATTTACATGTAGCTAAGTTATCCCTTTTCACCAGTGATTGGACGAGGAACTCAGAATTGTTCACTGAAGTCCAAAAAAGGGGAAAACCTAGCGGCTCAAATCAACATGGAAGTGGCAATAGTTAACAGGCTTCTAATGGGACTATAAATTGTAAATCTGCAAGTGTAATTATTTTTCAAAAGCAGCAGAAAAAGAAAATTATAAATAGAAGGTGTGGAACATCTGAAAGTTTGCTCTTATTTACACTGGGGAGCTGTTCGGTACCAGCCCTTGATAATTGTCTGTTAAGAAATTTTGTTAAATAGTTTCTCATCTTAAGTGGCAACAATAGAGCTTACCCTCAGAGCAGCAAGGAAATAAATAAGTTAAATGTGCATCGAGTGCTTCTGTACACATTCATGTGCTGTCTGTGTTGTTGTTAAGTATTATCATTATTAGAATAAAGCATGCTGATCTCACTATAAACCTATTGAGTTCTAGAACAAATTAAAGTAGTGCTTTGGATACAAAAGTGATACATTTTATCATTATTCGTAGAGAGGTAAATAAAATTATTGCACTATTTTTCATCGTTGGAAAAGTTGGTTCCAGTTACAGTCCAGCTAAGTAAAGTAAATAGCAAATATCATGTAAAACATGAAATTGCCAGTTTTTTTTTTAAGATTTAAGATGGTGAATTATTAGAAAATCTACATGTTTCAACTTAATATTTTCTCAGAAAAAGCAGAGAAAGTTACTGGCAAAATTCTTCAGCCAAGTGACTGTTGAGGAGGCCACACAGTATGGGATTTTTACCCCATGAAAACCAACTCCGGTGGGGACTGTGTTGGCAGGCGCTGCCGAAGCCCAGGACATGGCACTGTCTAGGGGTTGGGCAGGTGCCTGGGGAGGTGCGGGATAACTTCCCACTGTATGTACACCTCAAACCCAAGCCGTTGGAGTCATGATACTACGCCAAGCTCACGGTGTGGAAGGAAGGGTGCTCACATGAAGGGACAAGGGGACCGTGGACAAGGGGACCACACCAGTTGAAATCTTCTCCATGAGGCAAGGACTTACTTAAGCTGAGAGAGGTCTGTTCTGTGTTTGTAATGGTCTGAACCTATCTCTTAAATGCCACACTTTCAACACTGAGGAGAGAGTGACAGAATTTCATCCAAACAATGCAGCTGAACCACAGGACAGGACAGGACAGATAGTGTGATCGCTGAAAGTGCATCTTGCCGTGTTTCTCTGCGCACTTGGATGGAAACCAAGAAACATTAAAGGTCCGGGCGGCTA
This sequence comes from Tympanoctomys barrerae, assembly GCA_002564285.1. Classification (NCBI taxonomy): domain Eukaryota; kingdom Metazoa; phylum Chordata; class Mammalia; order Rodentia; family Octodontidae; genus Tympanoctomys; species Tympanoctomys barrerae. The sequence goes on along the minus strand of NDGN011458342.1, from coordinate 27,438 downwards.
ACTGCAGCCAAACGCTACTACAGAATGTAAAGAAGCATGCTGTAGAAGCAAAGGCAATCAAGGAAGCAGTCGGGATGGCCCCTGCTGTCTTCCTCCCTAGTCTGGTGAAGGAGGATGTGTTCTGCTCGGGGACTTAGCACGTGACTGACTCTAGGTATGACTTCCAGTGAAGAATCTGCTGTGACCTATTATTGATCCTCACACCAACACTGTCTAACAAAGCCGCTGAACTCTTGCCCTTGGGCCAAATGATGATAATCACTTTTATAGCCCAAATGGACTTCCTCTAACAGTGGAGTCACCATAGTTAACATGGAGGAGGCTTGCTCCATGCCACATACTCTCCTCAGAGCGCCGCTCTGTACCCACCCGCTCCTGTGACACTGGGCAACCCTGTGAACCCGGCTCCCACTGCTGGCTCCAACCTACATGAAGGAAATAGAGGCAAGGAGAGCTCAGGGACCTGTCCAAGCTGACACAGTCACGATGTGCCCTGGGCAAGGGACTCTGGGGCCTGTGGCTGGTCTGAGCCCCTGTTCAAACAGGGACACCAGGAAGTGAGCCACGGCTCGCCGTCCTCCCCAAGCAGCACAGACACCGCGCTGCAGACTCCTTCACAGATGGCTGCGTTTTTGTTATCCAGTGTTTCTTCAGCTTTTAAAAACCACAAAATAATATCAGCTCACATGTGTGACAGATGGCCTTATAGTGGTCCTGAGACGCCAAGAAATGCTGGTCTAGCTGAAAAGTCTTGAATTGGCTTAGCTAGAGCTGGCACATGGTAAGATCAGAAGAACATATTTTCCTCCCGTGAAGCTGGAAGTGCCCAGGGGCCTCTTTCTTAATCCACTCGGAGTGGTCTCTTTCCCTCTTGCTGTCCTGGCCCCTCTCTGTGTTCAGAGACGACCCCACCTATCCCTCCAGTGCCACTTGGGGTGGGCAACACAGGGCCTGGCATGGCTCTGCTCCCTGGCAGATGTGTGCCTGGTGCCTGAGTGGCCCCTGCTGGCTTCCCTGCCTCAGATTTCTCACCTCGTCACCCACAGCATGCAGTCCTCCTCAGGGGCCGCCTCGCTCTCTCTTCCCTCCTTGCTCCTCCTCACCCACAAGGGCGGCTCTGTTTCTGAAGCCAACTTCTTTTGACCTGCAGATCTACCTGTGCAGCGGCCTGCCAGCTACCTGGCCTGCATGTCTTCCTGCAGCCTGGGTCAGATATGGAGAGAGTGGGGCACATCATGCCTGGCCAGCTGCGCTCTCTGAATCTGAGCACAGGACCTCAGCGGCACCTTCCTGCTCCCTCCCGCACTGCCCGCATTGGTCCACCTTCTCCTCCTTTGCCTGCAATTCAGCCTAAGGCAAGTTTGTATCCCCTCCCCTCTAACTCAGCCTTCCTCCATCTCCCACTCCCTGTGCCTGTGTCTCCAGCTAGCCTCCCTAGCCTCCCTGCAAGAAGGCATGATGCTTCCCCAGCCTTCCACTAAACCGTGTGTCTTGGGTCCAGTGCTCCACGTGCTTTTGGTCCCATCATGTTCTCAGAGCTGCTTCTTACCAGCTCCCTACTTACACCGCCTCTGCTTGACGCACCGGGGATGCTGTGACTTCCTGAACCCAGCATCCCCTCATGAATTGTAAACCTGAGCTCACACTTATCCCCCAACACCGCCCCAGCATCTCTGCCCTTTGAGCTCTTGCTCGTCTTTCACTGCCCATCTCCAAAGTTCTCAGTCTTTAGTACGCACTCCCTCCTCTGGACATGAACTGTGTGTTGCAGTTCACCTTAGCGTGGTTTTTGTTGTTCAGCTGTGACACATCTGTATTCCTCTTGCCCCTGATGGTCATTCTTGAATCTGGGTGTTGTGTTGTGTTGTGTTGTGGTGGCCCTTAGATTCCTCCCACATGGTAGGGCAGTCAGTAGTTCCTGAAATAGCCTGGCCAGTGCTGTCAGCATTGCATTGGGCACCTCCCATTCCACTATGGTGGTTCTGGCTTCTTAGGGACTTGAGGGACGCTGGGCCTGGTCGCCAGGCTGTGCTGCTTACCTTGCCACGAGTCCTGACGGCATCGCAAGGAGGTTCTTTAAAACCCAGCACTGCTTCTTCTGTTGGGCTTTCCAGGCAGGAGGACTGTATTAGTTTGCTTTTGAATGAGGCTTTTGGCTTCTGATCAGACAATCTAGTTGCTGATTGCAGGCTGCGTGGTGGAGAAACGCATTTAGCAACTCCTGTTAATTCTATTACTGCATCTCCAGCCTTGTGATTTGCTAAATGTTGCTAACTGAAACAAGCAGAGCAACATTTAAACAGGCTTTTGAGGTGTGCTCCTGGACGTTCCAGTCTCTCCATCCACTCGTGAATCTCCTGTTGTGTCCATGCCTCAGTCAGCGAAGCCGCAGTAGAGGCCAAGCGGGTACAGCTCGGCTTTCTCTAACGTACTTGATGAGCCAAAGTGTCTTGTTTTTGCTTTAACAGAGGCACAGTCAGCCCAGCGCCTGCATGCGCCTGCTTGCTCTTACCCTTCTCCTACTCTCTTACGGCTCTTTTCCTGCTTTCTTTTATTAGAGGCCTGCTGGATATCATCACCTTGTTGCAATATTTGCTGAAAGAAATGAATGTGCTCGTGTGGTCTCCTGTTGGTCGCTATCTAGAGTTAGCAGCATGGGCCAGTCCCAAGCCATGCTGGCCACGCAGTGTCACTCATAAAAGTGGCTCCTCATTACCAGTTGGGGAACAGCTATTATTGCAAGAGAACATGGATTTGAAAAGCAAATTTGGCATCTGAGAATAAAGTGGCCTCAGAGCCTCCAGCAGGTGTCTAAGCATCAGGAAACCTTGGTGCTATTCAGACCTCGCCACTGTGAACACCTACCCTAGGGGCAGGCGCAGCCGAGTACAACCAGAGTGGGCTCACTTAGTGATTCTTACTGCCCAGGCCACACGCTTGCTCAGTTACGCAGAGAACTTGGTGGGAAAGCCCGGACTAGACCCCAGATCTCCCTGTTCTCTGTTGATCAACACTGCCAAACACGAGTGTCCTTGCAAGTGGACGAGGAGCTGTGACTTTGCTGCCTGCCCCCTGAGAGAAGGGGGTGCCTACTGGGAACTTCTGCTAACAGAGTGGCTATCTGTCCTTCATGTGTCCAGCTGTGGCACTCATCTCAAGAAGTCCCCACTGTGCCCTGTTCTAGGCTCGTGGTCTGGAGATGAGTGGAGGACAATGTCCTTCCCAAAGGCCTCCCATTGCAAAGCAGAGGGGAAGCATCTAGTGGCTATTAGGATGCGGCTATGGGATCCCAGGAAGGAAGGCACTGGCTGTTAATTCCACACTACCGCAGCAAGCGTGAAGGTATAGTAGGAGCACCTGACAGGAAGGGTGACGCCCCTTAAGGAATGAACACGCTCTCCCGAGGTGAACAGGTGGAGGGCAGGTCGTGGGGCGAATGCAGACACGCAGGCCTGCCTGTGTGGGACGTGTGCTTGTAGGAGGCCTGCAGTCTGATGTGCTGGAAAATCCCCACACAGAGGCCTTGGACCTTGCTCTACTGGCAATAAACACTGTGTTAGTCACTTCCCTGCCCTTGGAACAGAATACCTGACCCTGGAAACTTAAAGGAAGAGATGTTTATTTGCCTCATAGTGTCAGAGGCTTGGCGGTGCGTGGCTGCGTGGGTGGCAGGCTCAGAGGCCGAAACAGAATGAGGGAAGGGCCTAGTACAACAGCGGGGCTCCCATCTCTGCAGTCAGGAAGCACAGCAGGGAGAAGGGAGGAGCCAAAGGGCAGGACGCCCCTTCAGGACACGGGCCACCTCCTCCCAGCACACTCAGCTGTGAGCTCATCTCAGTCTGCTCCCAACTCCGGTGCCCCCTTATCTGATCGCCTTGACAGAGTCCCACCTCTGAAAATGTGAGACTCTGGGGAGACATTTTAGACCAAAACCATAGCACAGTCATTGAAAATAATAATAGATTAACTTTGTTAGAAACTTTCAATCTTTTTGTTTACCCAGGATACAGGCTTGCCTTGTGGTTTGGGCCTAAGTCCATATCTCCTTTGGACTGGTTTTTGTGCTTATTCTTTTTTCCAGCCCAGTTTCACTCTATCAGGATGTTAGGTCAAAGGCTCTGCCGCTGGTCCTTTATCAGTAAGTCCTACGTGAGCAGTGAACTTCTCCTCGCACTGTGGTCTCCTGGGTGTGGAACCCACAGTGACAGCCCCAGCAGCTATCTTGAAGGCATGGAAGGGGGCAGAACTGGAGTCGCAGTGCTCACCCACACATCTCCCCGAGCAGCCGATGCCGCCCCGGCCTACCCACCCCTCTGCGTGGAGCAGCTGCACCTCTGCTGAGAAGCTGACAAGAGCAGAACCCCACCCTCTGCTGCCTGTGGGGCTCCCCACGCCTGAGTGTAGGGTCTCTCTCAGCATCTCTCGCCTCACCCCCAACTTCTGTTCCATTCCACCACCCACACCTTTCAGCTCAGCCAAAGCAAATAAGTGCTGAGACCAGGAGACTCGGATTAATGAAGCAGCAAGAGCAGGGGACTCGGATTAATGAAGCAACACTGCAATTCCTTGCTTCTGATGTGGAGCTCCTGAGTCATGCTTTTTTTTCTTTTCTTTTTTTCTTTTTTTTTTTTTTTTTCACTGTCTTTAACTTTTCCTGGGAGTGAGTTGATTAGACAGGGAAGAAGGTGAGAAGCGTTGCAGTGTGTATGAGGTACAAGAGCACCCAAGGGTGGCAGCGTTTGTGTTGCAGAGCAGCAGCGTCAGCGTTGTAGCCCTGCGTGGAAGCACAGCACATAGTTCTGTTTCAGTCACCAAGCGAGAAGCAGCCAAGGGGACTGTGTGAGTGGACTGGAAGGGCTGTTCACTTTGGCAAGTGACAGAAATGTGCGTTCCAGATAGAACGGTGAACTAGCTTAGTACTTGCCCAGGGCGTGCTTCCACCCCTCACACATCCAACCAAGGTCTAGAGACGTCGACACTTAGGAGAACTTCAGTAAACACCAAGTTTCTTTTTCACTATAAGTGACAGTCATTCAACCCTAGTCACAAGTCAGATGAAGAACGTGCCACTGCCGGCCAGCGGCGCCCACACTGTCTTGGCAGTCCTGATGCGTCCTGTGGGGTCTCCTGTGCCAGGGAGCATTGTCCGGGGTGGGAAGAACGCCCCTGCGAGGCGCTGCTCTGAGGCAGAGTGCATGGGATGCTTTGGGGCTGTGTTTGGCTTTGCTTTTCGCTGGGGATCAAACCCAGGGCCTTGCAGGTGCCACTGAATTGCAGCCTAGCCCACAGGACCTGCAGGCGTTGCAGTGAACACCACACTGCACTGGCCTGATGTTCCTTGATTTTTGGTGCACTGTGGGTGGCCCTTTGACCCCTGGCTCTGGGCAAATTTGGCCCAGGTGTGGCCTGCCGAGTGGCAGGCGCAGAGAGCAGGGCTGAAGAGCAGGTTGCCATCGAGTTTTCCAAGCCCGTGAGTTTCGGCGCACACACTTACATTGCTCAGGGTTGGTGCCTTGTGCATAGTTCAGCAAAGTAAAAGCTTTTTAAACAGTCTGTTTTGAAGCGAAATCATTTACTATAGTGCCACTCCATGTTGAGAACATGCGTGAGCGTGTGAGCTTTGTTTTGTGTGAGTACACGTGTGCGTGTGCGCGTGTCAGCTGTGGGTTCAGATGCCATTCATAAAATATTTATCAGAGCTTCCCCGCACTGATGGGGTTCACATAGGGCCTTTCTTAGGAAAGCTTCCAGTGTGCGAGGCTAATTTAGAAGCCACAGCTGGGGTGCAAGGATGAGGACCACAGCAGTGACCCCGCGGCCACCTCTGACCTAAGCCAGTCTTCTTCAAAAGCATCTGCTGAAGGAAAGGGCTCTGGAAGGGTCAGCCGGCACTTGTCCTTGCTGTCCCTGCATTGGTGGCCCTGGGTGGGACTACGGTGGCTCCCGCGGTCTCCCTGCCTTTCTGGCTGCTTCTCCAAAATCTTCATCTATAGCCTAAAACCTCAAAGAAAACTACTAAAGTTGCCAAAATGTGGAAGCTGTTGAAAAGAATTCCTTGGTAAGGAGCATTATAAAAAGTAAAAAAGACAAAGTGCGCCCAATAACAGCAAACAAAAAATCGAGAAAAATCAGGCCTTGGGTAAGACTCCATGCAGGGTGCACGGTCGGGATCTGAGGGGTGCGAGAAGCCAGCAGGCGGAGCACGAGAGAGGGCGACATTTAGTGTGCATGGACTTACAGGCTGTTCTCGGAGCTCTGCCCGGGCCAGCCTCCCTTCACCCACACAACCTTGTCACCCCCATTTACAATGAAGGAAGCAGAGGTTCAAACTGCTTAAATATTTGGCTGGTGGTTACACAGCTAGTAGTGGTCAGGGCTAGGAGCTGACCAGGGTCTACTATGTATTTCAATAGTTTTCACATGTGGTCTGGTGCATTTCACCTGTATTGTACCCTACTTCTTCCTGAATATTCCTTTACTTCTTTTAGACAAGTATGCAGCTGAGTAATTTCTAGCAGTCACTGAGTTCTGCATGCACTACTGCAGTCAGTTTCCCTAGGGCATTTGTGCCACCTTCCAACAGTCTAGGAACCCTTAGCCACTCTGTCCCTGTCCCTTCCTTTCCCTACCCCTCATCCCGAGGCAACCACTGATTTGCTTTCTCTTTCTAAAGATTTGCATACCCTGAATGTTTCATCTGTAGAGTCATATATTCTGTGCTTCCTTGTCACTGACTTCTTTATTCAGCATGATGCTTTCGAGGTCCGTCCATGTTGTAGCTTGTGTCCCCCTTCATTTTTATATGACTGAACAATATTACACTGTATTCGGAGACCACAGGTACTTCTCCCTTGCATATGATGCACATTTGGGTTGCTTCTGCATTTCACCGACCACGAGTAATGCTGCTGTGTACTCATGTATCTGTGTTTTTTCTGTGGACATTTACTTTTTCAATTTCTCATGGATATATACACAGGAGCTGAATTTCTGGGTCATCGCATGGTAACTGTGTTTAACCATGCAAGAAACTACCAAGCCATCTTCCCAAGTGGCTGCACCACTGTGCATGCCGCCAGAGATGAAGCTCCCAGTGCCTGCAGTCTGTAGCAGCTCCTGTGACTCTTCAGTGTGGCTGTCCCCATGGGTGACGCCACCCCATTCTGGTTTCTGACTAATAGTATTGAACACATTTCCTGTGCTTGTCTCCCCACCTATTCTTCTAAAACTGATCTCAAATTTCACTTCCTCCATAAATATTTATTTGCCTATAAGGCACATAAATTAAGCAGTTTTTAAAAACATAACCACAGTGCTATTATCATTACCTAAAATAGTCTTTAATTATCAAATATGCATTTTACTAATTTTCCTGTTTACTCTGTTTCTAATTTAGAAAAAAATAATTGATTAAATCAGATCCAGACAAAGCCCTGCTTGCATTTGGTTGTAATGCCCCTTGGATCTTTCCCTCCCTGTATCCTCTTTTACATAATTCTATCCTTAAAGAAACTGAATTGTTTGCCCTAGAGAGTTTCCCCATTCTGAATCTTGCCAATCTTGCCAATTGCATCGTGTGTGTGTGTGTGTGTGTGTGTGTTATTTAACATGTTCTTATGTTCTTTGAATTTCCTACAAACTGGTAATTAAAGGTAGAAGCTTGGTGTCTATACTCCCCTGTGTCTCTTTTTGTAAATTAAGATTGGTTACTAGCTTCAGGTGACATCAGCTTAATGTATCTATAATAACATCCCCTTGGATTTTATTTCTTTATTTCTCTAAAGAAATAAAATCTCATCTATATCCCAGAGGGGATCTTTAGGTTGGCTTATCCGATCAGAGCTGAGCAGCCCACAGTGGCCGTCGTCAGGCTGTAGAACCAGGATTCAGGTCACTCCAGAGCCTGAGAAGCTGGTCACCTCGGGTCCAGGGACCAAGGCCCAGCTCCAGCCTGAGCAGAAAGCCTGGAAGCCCCTGTGGCTCCTCCGGCGGGTCTGCATTCAGCTGCTGAAGGCCCTGGAGTCTGAGGCCCGCAGGGGACAGCAGCAGAAGGCTGCACTCACCTGGGAAGGAGCAGGAATGGGGAGCACTCACTTCTCCCTGCTGCTTTTTCACGTCCTCAGGCCCTCAGCCACTGGACGGTGCCACCCACTCTGCCTGGCTCTGTCCTCTGGTGGAGCTTGCTTCCCTATCGCTCTGCTCAGCGCTTCCTGAAAGATGTAACCACGCCCCTTGTAGAGCAGGGCAATTTCCTACATACTGCAAGGAGATTAAGGTATCAGTAATTCAAGGGAAGTTTAGTTTTATCCTAATTATGTGAGGACTCATCAGCTCTCCTGCGCTACACTGTGAACCTCTACACTGCCTTCCTCTACACTAGCTTAGTGCCTGAGAGCAGGCGCTAAGCCTGTCTTGCTGACCCTGGAGCCCGGGACCTGCCCACCCCCAGCCTGGCTCAGGGTAGCGCTGTCTAGGGGGATGCTGAGAGAGTGAGCGAATATCACTTTACTCCTGAACACTGTCTTCTAAAGATTTCCTAGGACTCCGGCACATCAGCAGCAGTTTTCCTGACAGCGGCTTAGTGACTTCCCAGTTTTTGGACGATGCCACTGTCAGCAGGAATCCAAGGAAGTGGGGCTGTGCCTGACAGACACGGGCAGGAGACATTTGGAACATCAGACTTAAGGGTGGTGATTCAGAACGCAAGCCGCCTTTCTCCTCCTTAACCAAAACCTCTTTAATCTAATTTAACCAGAAAATGTGTGTTTTCTCCTTCCTCAATTCATAGACTGAGTAGCTAATGGAAGGTTAAATATGTTCCTGCTCACAGTGTGAAATCACAGCCCGCGGCTGTGTGACTCCCTATTTTGGAGGCCAAAAAAATTTTTTTATCAAGTTCTGGATTTATTAAATTCAAGTTAGAATATTTCCCCAAAAGGGAAATTCTATCTAGAGTTTCCCTGCTAATACTGTATCTTGGGTTCTTCTGAACCAACCAGATACCTCACCGTTCTTCCTGGGGAAGCTCACAGGAATCTCCTGGCTGCCTGCTGCTTAAACAGAGCACAGAGTCAGGATGTGAGAGCCGTCTCCTGCCCCCCCACCTGCCTGAAGAAAAGTTACCGGTAGCTGAAAGACAGACAAGACAGCGCTTAGGTGCTAACATGGAGTTTGGGGATCAGAGACCTGCAGGGGTACCCCGGCAAGGCAGTGTGGAGTGCACCAAGCACCCTCTTGATTGCAACACCAGAAACACCTGCTGTGTTCATGTGGCGGCCAGTAGAAGGCCTGGAGATGTGGCTGCCTAGAGCTATGGCTGTCATTCGTTTGTCACTGATGTGACACTAAGAGTGAGTCTTTCAAAGGCAAGGTAATTCCAAGTTCAGCCTCTGAGGCTCATTTAACACCTAGAACCTTGAGGGGCTACACTACGGCTCGTTCAAAAACAGTTTTGTGAAGGGACAGTGTGTTAGCTTGTACATAAGACAACTTCCAAGTGTGGCTTCGCCTTATGAACTGTGGACTGTCTGTGTTACACCACAGACGTTGTCATAACCACAATGGCTCTTGTCTTCCAGAAAGAAGCTTAAGGGTCATTTTTAAAACTTGGCATTCCCGCTGCCTTCCTATTGAGCACTGATGTCTCAGTGGTAGTTCAGCCCCTATTCAGCATGCAGTGCAGGTAGGTCACTGGCATTTGCAATGTGCCCAGTAAGAAATAACACTACGGCAATACTGATAAAGGGAAGTTAAAATCCGGACCTGACCTGGATGAGGTCGTGTTCTCCAAAACCAAAGAATGAATTTTAGAAACAAACAGAGGTTGAGAGAGGGACAGGAGGGGAGCCCCCGAGTGGGTTGTCCCCAGGAAGCTGTCTCTTTCAGGGACTTTTATAGCACAAAACCATGGTGGGCTAAGGTGGAGTAAATGGGAACTTGCTTAGGTGGATGTGGGGTGGGACACAACTATGGCCAACCAATGGGATTACAAGCACCATTGCTGAGGTGAAACTGATCAAGTCCAGGACCAAATGGGGAAGGGAGTCATGTAGCAAGTGGGCATGAATGTAGAACAGGACCTTATCTGGTAGCCATCAGATAATGACTCTTCTGGCTTTCTCAGGGTGACATCAAGTGTGGATGCTAATCTTTAGGGCAATCAGCATTTGTTTGATCTTTGGTCTTTAGATCTGGCTCACAGCAGGAGCATCCTTCCCTCCACAGTTGTAAGGTATCTTGTCTTCTGTGTTAGCTCCTTCAAGGGCCTGGCCCTGTCTGACTGCCTATAGTATTTCTATCTAGTTCACCTGCCTACAACAATACCGGTAATCACAACTAAAGCAGTCACCTTGCATGCACTTAAAATTAGCTTTAAAATTTTTATCTTGATGTGTGCACTTAAGAAAAAGGTAAGGACTAAAAAAAACCCAAAACAGCAGCAGACTTTCACGGCAACTCTGGGAGTGGCTTCCGAGCTCTGTGTCTTGTGCTCTCTTGCCTTTGGGTCCTTGTCCTGTGAACTTCACTCTCAACTCCTACGAGCCACTGCTGAGGCGCTGTAGCCTGCAAGAAAATATCCACACTAAGCAGCAAGCCGCTGTTCCAGCTGTTAGAGATGTTTTGAAAGAGACAAATAGCAGGAGGGAGAGAAATATTAAAGATGGTGCATCTCCAGTGTGTTCACTCAACACTGATCAAGTGCCTGGCAACCGTTGGAAGGGTAAACCTCTCCTGCACTGCTCTCAGGGCCCTTTTGTGCTCTTAGTAGTCTCAAAATTCTTACATTTACAGTGTCAAGTTCTCCTTTGCATTCCTAAGGATTATTGAGGACCTCAGAGAGCTTCTGATTATGTGTTGGTGTATCTACTGATACCAGCCAGATGAAAAATTAAGATGAACACTTTTTAAAAAAGATTTTTATTCATTTAATGGTGACAGTAGTGAAACCTTATATGCTAACATGAATAGCAATGTTATAGAAAATAACTATAACAAGTGTCATAAAGAGTGGCATTGGCTTACACCTCTACAGATCTCTTTAGTTTCTTCCTGATGAAGGACAGCTGACCACTTACAAGCTGCTTCTGGATCCAGTCTGGGGCTCCCCAGTTGCTTTTGTTGAAATACGTAAAGAAAATCCAACCTTAGCACGGAAATGTTGTTGAAGGGCAGAAATGTCTTAATGGGTTTTTGAAAAAAAAGCTGTGGATATTCTTCTTTTTTAGTGTATTTGATACAGGGTCTCACTACACAGCTCGGACTCGTAGTGATCCTCCCGTTTTCAGCCTCCCCAGCGCTGGGATTCAGCCTCCCCTAATCCTTCTCTATACTGGACCCTTTGTGTGTGTGTGTGGTTGTATGATATTATGCATCAGTTGGGAATATCCATTCACTGAATTATGAATCTCTTCCAAGTATTGATACATTTTCATTATTAAAGATAAAAATCCTGCCATGCCATCCCCCGGGGCACAGTGAGACAGCAATTGAGGCTGAGTGTGGTGGCATATGCCTGTAATCCCAGCTCTTGGGAGGCTGTAAACAGGCAGATCACTATGAGTCCAATCTAGTAGCGAGACCCTGAACACCCTGTAGACCTGTCCCTAAGTACAATAAATAAATAAATAAATAAATAAATAAATCACATTAATGTTAGCACCAACCTCATCAGGAATGTCTGGAGTAGTGGGAAGTAAGTATTGGTTTCTTATTTTCCAAAATTCAAATTTTCTCTTGCAAGCTCAACTTTTTGTCACTGGACAGAAATACTGTCATTTCCAGGGGTGGCACCTTCACCGCATTCGGGTCAGAAGTTCCAGTGCCATGGGCACCGCACCCCTGTGGTGTGGACATGGTGCGTGTGGAAGGCGGCTGGCTCAGTGAGGTGTGCGGCAGGAGCAGCCAGAACTGTGCTTTCCTCCAAGCAGGCTCAGAGTTCCGTGTGTAGAGATGCCCTTCCTCCCCCACTTAATCACACATAGTACATGAAGGGCAAACCTCAAGAGCGGAAGTTTAATAAAGGTAATTCGTGCTGCTCTTTTTAAAAGAACTCTTAAAAAAATCATTTTTTCCAAGATTTATTGGGTGAAATGTCTATTATTGTATTTTTTCCTCTTGCCAGAGTGAAAAAAGGTTGACTGAAACCGTTCAGTGACCTCCAGTACGAGTCTTGCCCCCTTCCCTTGATCTGACTAAGCCGCCCTATCCCCCACTGTTGCTTGTGCACCATCAGCAGCCCACAGAGTCTTGCTATTATGAAAATGCGTTGCCCTTCTGACTCCCTGAAGGGGCCTCAGGGCTCCTCAGACTGTGCAGAGTGCTCTTTGGAGCTCTGCCCTGGATGCACATGTTGACTAGACTTTCTTCTTGTAAAGAGGAAGAGACATCGTAAACAAAAATGCTAAAATGCTATAACCAAGAAAAAGCAAGACACTATGACAGAGGGACTGGGGGATGGGATGGCCGGGGAAGACTCCTAGAAGGAGGTGCCCTGTAAGTCAAGCATAGCAGGTAGCTTGGGACAGCAAGGCTGCCCGGGCTGCCCTGAGGGGGCAGCTGTGGTAGAGAGAAGACCTGGAGAGGGCCCAGGGCCACACTGCCTGGGCTGTGGGAACAGGCAGAGGTGGCTGCAGCTGCGAGTGTTATGCCACAGGACGTTCATGGAAGAGGTTGAGCAAACCCAGTGCAAAAGGAGACAGCCACTGTACCCAGTCAAGGGAATGATAAATTAACACTCAGAATATGGTCGACTGGGCTGGGCATGGTGGTGCACATCTGTAGCCCTAGCCCTCTGGGAGGCTGAGCCAGGTAGATTATGGGTTCAAGCCCAGCCTGGGCAACTGAGACCCGATTTCAAAATTTAAAAAAAAAAAAAAAGGCCTTAGAATATAGCTTAGTGTGAAGGTACTGGGCTCAATCCTCAGTACCACCAAGATGGATGGATGGATGGATGGAGATTAATTCGGAAGGGGAGTCTGGAGGGCATCTGGGTGAGACTGCACAAAGGGATGTAGATCTTCATGAAAGTTCCGGTCCAGGTGTGCAGTGAAATTACATGGGTGTGTAAGATCTTATGAAGAATAAGCAAGTGAATGAATTAAGGCAAGTGACCGTGAATGAGTGATGTGTGAGGATATGTTGCGCACCACAGACCTCAACGGATGCATGTGTGTGCTTGTAGAGAAACAAGAGAAGAGGGGAGGGGAGGGGAGGGAGGGCAAGGTGCAAGTGAAGGGGGAGAAAGGCCAGGAAAAGAATCCCTAGCATTTGTGCTTGTTCCATTCCTTCATGCACTGAATGCCAGCTCCTTAGCTTGCTGAGACTGTGAAGGCCGCTTGCCGAGTGTCGCACGGGGGTGAGAACATTGATAGGAACCTGCTTGAGACTTCCTGTGCAACCATCGGCACAGTCCTGGACACCGCGCCACCCCTCCTGGCCTCACTGCCCTCCTCTGCAGTGGGGAGTAGTGACAGCAGCCTGCGGGGCTATCGGGAACCCTTGCTGGGATAATGCCCATGAGCACCCAAAGTTTCTCATCCAAGTTGCTAAGCAGGTAGAGATCCTGTCTCCCATGGATACTCCCTGCTTCTAGCCATTTTTTTCTTTCATTATGTAACCAGGATAACGAAGAATGAAGCAGGTTTGTTTTTATTTTGTTTGTGAAGAAAAAGTTGTTAAAGTTGTTCTTAAGGATGTTTGGATTAAATTGTCTTTGCCCGAGGATGGTATTTTTATCTTCAATGATTGTATTTTGAACAAGCAGTAAGAAAACAAAATGAAATTGGGAGGTTCTATGTTTTATTCCTGACAAGAGGCTTCCAGGCTCTGGGCCAAAATGTGACTTGAAATGAATTTTAGAAGCAGCCCCGGTGGGAGGCCTCTGTGGTGAGAGGCCTGCAGGTGACAGGCACATTCCCCAGGACATCAGGCACACCTGCAGAGTGATGGCCATGCTGCGCCGCGCACTGTGCAGGGGCCTCTGGGAAAGGACACACTGGGAACTGAAGGGCGCTCCCAGGGCCCCGCAGGAGGCTGCTGCAGACCAGGACTTTACATTCCACAGCACTCTTCCCCACACGGCATGGTTTCGTTCTCTAGCAGGTTTACAAGCTGCCTGCTAGGACACCATCTACAGTTCCGATCCTTTCCTAAGAAAGGGGTTGGCACAGGGCTGGCAGCCAGCAGAGATGAGCCAGAGACGCTGCCCACACCTTCTGAACCACATTCAAGAGTGATTCTAGGTCCCGTGGTGAAGAGAGGCTGGCAGGACAGGAGCGAAGAGCACCAAAAGGTTTACGTGCAGAAAGTGACGGGAGACTGCATTGCTGTAGCCATCGCGTGCCTTTCTGGGCACCAGAGAGAAGCAATGGAGAGAAAGAGGCACAATTCATAGAGAAGGAGGGCAGGGGACCCTCCAGCACCAGGTCGTGGCTGGCAGGAACGTAGCTTGTGCTGCAGCGTGCTCCTCAGACCAGCCTTAAAGAGCGGACCTGGAGGCCCTCACATCCTCTACACATGCTTGACTAACCCTGCAGGCCTGGGTAGGCATTCAAGGAGTATAGCACTACCTTCTAAGAGCACAGTCCCAGTGACCCAAGGACCTCCCATCAGGACCCACCCCTTAAAGGTTCCTTGTGAGCTTCGCAGCATGTTCACAGCACACTTCATTATAGCACTGGGTGCTTGGTGTGGTGTGTATCTTTCCAAGGCTTAGTACTGTAAAACCATTACAGAACTGATCTGCATTGGAGCGGTGAGGTTGGGCTGTGCCTGCTTATTGACAGCATGTGTGTCCCCAGAGGCAGAACTTCAGGGTGCTGTGGAGCCCTGGAGGTGGGAGTGGTGAGTCCAGCCATGCATCAGGGGAGGCCCCCAAGGTACAGCCTCCACAAGAATGGGCAGAACTGAGGGATGTGGAGTGCAGATGATTTGAGAACAAGCATCCAATTGAGAAATCCATGCATGTGATGGACAAAACAGGAGACTGGTCCCAGGAACTTCCACAGATAGCTGTAAGCCGGGACGTGTGTGGCTAGAAGCATATAGTATTCCAAAGAGGCAGAGTGGACCAAGATAGGGTGTTCTTGCCTCTCAGGTCTCCAGTACATTTAAATTCTTTTTAAACTTACTTATTATTTTTTCATATTTTAATTTGAGTACATTTAGTACAGCAAAAGCCATCCTTTTTTGGACAGTCCGTGAGCTTGGACAAGCACCTGTAGTCACAGTCACAAAAGATGACGTCACCTACCTGTGCTATAAGGCAGTCACCCTCCTCCACCCCCAAATCCTGTAGTGGGCTCTGCCTCTGACTTTCTGCCTGTGGCATCTACTGGTAGGTTTCCTGACTCTATACTTTCGCTTTTACCAGGTTGTCATGTAAACAGAATGCTGTGCTAAGTGCCTTTTCCAGCCTGCTTTCTTTCACTAAGAGCCTTGAGGGGTTCACCCACCTCACTCTGTCTGTCTGAGTGACTGTCACTGGCTCATCCCCTTGCACTACGGGGTAGGATTCCTTTGTGTGAAGGACCCCATTTGTTTATCCATTTCCCAGCTGGTGCAGTTAGATTATTGTAAGTTTTTAACAAGTGTGAATAAGGCTGCTACAAACTGTTCCAGGCAGGTGTTTGTGAACACATAGATGTTTGTTGTACTCTGATGCATACTCAGGAGTTGACTAAATGTCTGGGTGTGGGGTTGCCGGGGCCATATGATAAATGTGTGCTTAACTCTTCATAAGACAACAAACTCTCCCTTGGCTCCTGTACCGCTTTACACTCCCCCTACCCCCAGTGTTTGAGAGTCTTGCTTGCTGAGTTGCCACCCTTTGGTTTTGTTGGAGTGCTTGGTGTTTGCTTGCCTGCCTGTTGACTTTTACCTACCCAGTAGGTGCAGTGATGAATTATTGTGGTTTTAATTTGCATTGTGCTAATATTAAATGATGTTTAGAATCTCACTGTATACTTTCTTGTGGTCTTCCGTGAGTTGTCTGTCCTTTTGTCCAGTTTTTCAATTGAGTTTTTGTTCATTTCTTATTGAATGCTGAGTTCTTTATCTCCCAGATGTGAGCTCATAGTGGGATGTATGACTCGCAGAGATCTCGGCCTGTCTGTGGCTCGTTTATCTTCAGTGTCTCTCAGAGAGCAGAATTTCTCAACTTCAATGAAATCCAGTGTGTTCATTTTTCCCTTTCCTGGATTATATTTTCAGTCTTATATCCGTAAGACCTTTCCCTAACCCAAGGTCAGAAAGCTTTTCTTCTTGACATTTTCAGTTTGAAGTTTTTCCCTTCAGTCCAGTTTAAGTAAATTCTTGCTGAGGGTACAAGAGTCAGGGTGGGTGTTATTCCGTTACTCTAGCACTGAACTGAAAACTTTTTTTCTCCATACACTTACATTTTCACAGGTGTTGCCCCTTGTGGGCCACATTTGTGAGTCTGTTTCTGGGTTTCCTGTTCTCTTTTCACCTGTATGCCTGTCTTCTTTGAGTGCTACACTGGCTTAATACTGTTGCTTTGGAGTAAATCCCTGGATCAGGAAGTGAAAGCCTCCAGCGCGGTTCCTTTTCACATTCTTCCAAGCTCTCTAGTTCCCTTACCTTCCCATATACATCTTGGAATCTGTGTACTGGTGTCCATGAATATTCCTGCTTGGGTTTTGGTTGACATTGCGTTGAATCTGTGCATCTGCATACCTTAGATGAATGTATGCAAAGGATTGATGTCCAGAGGCTGAGACTTGGAGTCCCTGGCCATGGTATAGCTCACCACTTGCTTAGCTCTTTTTTGATTTTTCCCTCAGTGTTTGTCCTTCTCAGCATTTAAGTCTTGCGTTTACTTTCTAAGATGGCATGGCAGGGTTATTGGCAGTGGCCAGTTCCCATGTGGCCTCTGATGAGGTTGCACCTGGTCCTTCTGCCCGGGCTTTCTCCCCTCCTGGTTTCCTGGAACATTCTCACTGACAGCAGTGTCATTTATATTTGTCATCACTTTTCAGAGGTAGTAGCAGGATGCTGAGTGGCCAGAATGTAGGAAATGCCAAGTCAGGGGCTTCTGTTAAGACCAGACCACACACTGAACTGGTGGGTTTCAGGAAGCTACGGAGAAAGTACGCTCACCTGTTTCTGGGGCAAGACCTCAGCGGAGTCCACAGCTCTGCTCAGCATGCTGCTGTCATGTTCGCTCTCTGTCCTCCCTCAGAGACAGTCTCTGGCACATTGCAGGGCCCTCTCAGCATATTAATAAACACCCCCAATTAATCAGGTCCAGATGTAGTGCATCTAAGGAGCCACAGACTGAGGGCTCCAGGTTCTTCTCTTTAGGCCTCTGGGATAGCCCTGCCTAGGAAGAGGCCCCAAGCCTCTCTGGCATCCTGCTGACAGCCCTGGGTCCTCAGCACTTGGAAATGGAATACACAGGATGCCAGCAGACTTTGAGTTCTAAATGAGCTTCCTGTCTGGAGGCAAAGGTCAATTTCCCCATGGGGCGGCAGGGCTCAGGTGAATGAAGCTGTTAGAGGGGGTGCATGGGGTGAGAGGTGGCTCGGGGCTCAGCTTGCCCTGGGCTCTTAATGGGTGCTAAATAATTGAAGGCGTGAGAAGAGAGATGAGTGAATGCTGTGCTGATGAACCAACCGAGGGGGTCTGGGAACATTTGCAAATTGATCATTAATGATTCATCCACAGTGGCACCTTCTTTGTTGACTTCAAGTAGTAGCAGGAGTTTCCAAGTCATAGGGATCAGCTTTCATGAAAAACTTAAATGGAGGAATTAGGCCCAGCCTGCAATTCCATCCTGTGATTTGGGTGTATTTCAAAATAATCTAACAGCAGAGAATGGCCTGGAATGGTTTGCAAATGCTCTTAGACGGGACTCAACATCTTTGTTGGGTGACATTTGGAGGGAAATTATGGATTTTGGAGCATTATAGCTTTATTGGCTTTTTGTTTGCTTTGTTTTTGTTTCGGCTTTGGCTTTGGCTTCATCTGTTTCTGAAGTGAGGTTTGCTAAAGATCAGTCAGTTGTTTATTCATGACGAGTAAGGGTGAGGAAGTGCAGGGAATAATTCTCCTTATCTAGAAAGAAGGCCTTCTTCAAAGTGATTTTTGCTGCTGGCAAAGCTGAGAACATACATGATTGTCTGCTGCAGTAAGTGACAAGGAAAACACATCATGTGCTGAGGCTAGCTGTAACTGGCACCGAATTGGTTTAAATCACAAAGAAATGCTCTCTGCACACCGCTCACTGCCACACTGGGGAAGAGCTGGAGGCTTGGAGGACTAGAACCTGCAGGCCCTGTGCAGCTTCCAGGGTGAGGTTGCCCCAGAAAATAAAAGAAGAAGGCCCAGTGTGAGCAGTGCTTTCCAGTAAGATTTTCTCTAGTCTGCCTTGGCCTGCCCCCCCCCCCGGTCCAGGGCTGGCCACACTGTGCCATGCTGCTGTGCCAAGGCTGCCACCTGCAGAATCCTGCCCATGCACACCACTTCTGGTCCTGGGCACTGTGAGGGTGGTAGCTGGCATTCCTGTGACGGCAGCTTACTTGGCCACTGTGCCCCCTAGAGCACTGGCATTCAGCTCCATGCTGCTCACTCCTGCTGCAGACGGCTGTTATTTCCATTTTTCACAACTTAACTGAAAAGGGCACTTAAGCAAAGCAGGCATTTAGTGCCAGGCAGAATTAATCTCCCTGCTGCAGGAGAGGAGCCAGGCTCTGGACAGCTGGTACTTGGTGCTAGCTTTGAGTGTGTGTTGACTCCCCTTCCTCTAGGGCTGAGTGCTGTGCATCCTCCGTGCACCCCAGCAGTGCCCCAGCGGGCTGCAGACTGTCCCAGCCCTGCTGTGGACAGGGCGCTCTGAGCAGCTGCCCCTTGGGCTGGGCCAGGACCTCAAAGAGGGTGGCTGTGGATCCCAGAGAGGACCGAGTGAAGAGAGGGCAGGGCAGCAGGGGCAGGCAGTCTCAGAAGACAGGAGCTTATTCAGGAGTGGTGCTGTGTATCCAGCAGATGTATTTTCAAAGGTGAAGCTTTCGCTCAAATTATTTTCCTCTTGGGGAATTTTCAGGCTGTTTCATAACACTTTGTCCTCCTCTGTGTTCAGAGATCTGTTTTTCTTGGCCTTTCTTTCCTCATGAGGATTGGATAAAACACTTACCCACAAGCACCTTTGCCTTCATTTTTGTAAAATACAGATTTCCTTGATTTGTTTTTGGATTTATTTGCCTGCCTTTGAAGCACAAGCTATCAAATAAAAAGTGGTTCCTTATATGCCTTTACTTTCCCCCAAGCCCTGGCCTCTGTTCTGAGGGTGCCTTCTGAATGACCCCAAAGCAGAGGTTCTCAGCCATAGCACAACTCTCATGTTGGACCAGGTCATTCTTTTCATAGGACTTTCCACGCACTGCGGGATGTTTAGCAGCATCTCTTATCTCTACCAGGAAGAGCACCCTTTGCTCATTCAGCTGTGACAAACTAACATGCCTGCAGACTACCAAGTATCTCCTGGCAAGTGAAAAACTTCCTTGGTTCAGAACCACTGGCCTCCCATGGCAAAGCAGCCCACCCTGTTTGAACATATGCCAACCTACATGGCAGTATGGATCATCCTTAGTTATCAGACTATTGTGTCTTAGTTTTCTGGCTCTGCAACCACAAAGGAGGACAAGTTCATTGCAGCTCATGGTTTTGGAAGGCTCAGCCTGTGGTCGTCTCACCCTACTGCACCCTATTACTTTAGGCCTGTGGTGACAACAGTGCTTATAGGAGGGAGGGGGCATGACGGGAAAATGCTTACCTCATGGTGGTGAGAAGCCAAAGGAAAAGGGCAGGATGGAATCTCAATCTCCTCTCCAGAGCACACTCCTAGTGATTTCACTTTCTCCAGGTCGATCTTACCTCTTAAAGCTTCTGTCAAAAAAAAAAAAAAGCTTCTGTCACCAGAAGCTTTATGAGGACCAAGCCATTAACACCAAGGACCTTTGGGTTGGCATTCTCGTTGCAAGCATGTTATTTCTTCATCTGTTTATTTGCCCACTGATCTATCCATCTTTTTATGCAGACAACAATAGGACAGCAATGTGCCCTGGAGCTAGACATACTCAAACATAAAGTCTGGCTACATGACTAACTGTAGGATCTCACTTTCCCATCTGTACAGGAGAAAGCAGTGCGCGCCCAGCGGGAAGTAGAGCAGGGCTGTGATTAGACTGGGCTTCGAAGAAGTAATGGTGGTTGGAAAGGGGACAGAGAGATGGCACAGATTTCCAATAGAAGGTGGAGATCAGAAGCTGTGGCAGAGACTGAAGTGTGATAGACTTAGGACTAGACAAAGTGAGGCAGAAGTTTGAGAGAGCTGACTTGATAAGAATTAGCTATAGAGGCCATAGAGGGCAGGGTAGAGGATTTCTAACTGGTGGTCAACTTCTGACACCCAGCTGAAATGAACTAGCATGGTGCTGGGTGTGGGAGGCCCACCTGAAGATTGTTGCCAGCAGCATCAGAGGCAGAATGGAGATGCTGTCAGTTTTGGAAGCTGTTTGAAGAAGTTGTTGGAGCTGCTGGAAGCTACTGGTTCTCTTGGGCTGTTCTTCTAGAGGACCTTGTCATGCTGGCTTTCTCAATGAACTTTGGAGGAGCTCTGGTCCTCATCTTGATCATCACTTCCTGGCTCCAGAGGGAAAGAGCCAGGCCTCTGCTCGGCCTCATGGAGAAGCATGTGACATTGGCTTTCCTGATGGGAACCAAACTTTCCTCATCACTGGAGGAGCTCAGGACCTTACCATTGCTGAGGATGGCTGTGGGACCTCTCAGGGGAGCTCTGGTGCTTACCTTGAGCATTGCTTCCTAGCTCCAGTTCAGATTCCTCATTGCTTGCATAGACTTTCTAGCTTCTACCACTGACCTCTGGGCCTTTCCTGCACTTCTTGTATATGATTCTTGGGTGATTCATTATAAAATATTATAAAATGTGTGCTATACTATAGTTTGTCTTGCAAAAACCCAACACTGTGACAGGCAGTGAGTCTGAGATGATCCCAAAGCTTTGACCTTTTCCTATGTGACAGTGAAAAGATGTCTGGTGACCAAGTACTGGAACCTGGGGGAAGAGCAGCTGGAGAGGAAAGCCCAGTTCACACCAGGTGAGGTCTGAGCCCCATGTACTTGCAGTCTTGGAGGTGTTCGGCAGGTGCTAGAAATGGGCCCCCAGGAGAGGGCAGCAAGGTGTTCTCCACAGAGGAGGAGATCATATCAGTCATGCATGTGGACAAAGCAAAGGGATAAACCAGAAAGGGGTAAGGGGACCATGTGTGGGAGCAGAGGGGTGGCCAATTTGGAAGGAAAAGTAGATACTGAGTTCAAGAAGCAGCAGTCCAGGGTGACTGGGATTCCCTGGGGAGCTTGGACCAATGCAAGGTGCAAGAAGGGAGGACCGAGATGAAGTGGGGTTGGCTTTGCCCTTAAAGGTCTACCTGAGTGAAGAAACGGAACTAGCTTTCTGATGAGTTACCTATAGCCTTTAGATCCGTAGTTACAGGGAAAGGGTAATAATGACGCACCATGTCTTATAGATTAAGGGGAAAGGCAGGAAATACCATTGACCCTTGCAGAAATTTCAACATGGATAGAGATATAGGATACTAGTCTTGAGGAGTGTGTGTGTGTGTGTGTGTGTGTGTGTGTGTGTGTGTGTACTGTAGGGGAATGTGAGTCTTCTCAGAGGGAAGAGAAATTGAAGAAAGGAGTTAATTACGGAGGAAATGAGATCCAAGGCACTAAACATTTTGGAGGAAGATACTTGGAAGGAAGATGGGTGATGCTTCTTTTGATACCAGAGGGAAGGAAGAAAAGAAGGGAAAGAAAGAGGAATCATTTTGGCGGGAGAAGAGATGATGTCATTTAACTCTAGGTCTGGAGCTGTGTGTGCACAAAGGAGGTTACAGAGAGGTCCTGATCAACTAGAACTGGAGATTTGGGGGAATTTATTTTCTGAAAAATATGTCATAGAGCAGTAATTTGTTATCATCAATAAATATGTCTGAGCACAGGTACAGGAGAGGGATTAAGCATCCTAAAAGCTTCCATTCTAAGTGGCAAAAATATTCATCACAAAGGACAGTCTATCCAAGAGCTGGCAGTCCTTCAGAGCACATGAGCTAAGGCCTCACTCGTTTATTCCTAGGAAATAGTCCTCTTGTTAGCTGTAATCTTACCTCCTCTGATCACTGAATCAGCAACAGTGATTGCATGCTCCGACATGTGCTTATCATGTATCAGACTCTTTTCTAAGAGGTTTAGAGAGATTATCTCTGTTAATCCTCTCAGCCCTATATGCTTATTTAAGGATGAGGAGATGGAAGCTAGCAAGGTTAATGTGGCCAGTGTCACATTACTTAAGACAAGTTGAAAAAAAAAAAAAAAAAGACAAGTAGGAGACAGTCACTGCCCCCTGAGTCTCAAAACTTTAGCACCAAGGATAGCAGCCCCTGCCTGTAGAGAAATCAGAGACTGGGAGGGAGGAAAAGAGGGAGGGAGGGACCAAGGGAGGGATAGAAAGGGAACACGTCTCAGGGATTAGCTTGTCTGTGGCATGATAGCTGAGAAGGTGGGTTTTTTAAAGGTTCAGGAAGAAACTGGGCAGTGAGGCTGGTTGTGGGATCAGTCCCAGGGACTACCACGCAAAGGAAGATAAACTCCCTTATTCTATCCTGCCTTACTCTTTCCTGTCCTTCTTCCTCTCCTCTTCTTCCTTTTGCCTTCCTTCCTTTCTCTCTTCACAAAGTCCTCAGAACTCACCTCCTCTTCAGGATGGAGTCCTGGCCCCCTCCAAACTCCCTCTACACTCAAGCCATAAGCTCCTGCCCCTTGCATTAAGAGCCCCAGCCCCAAAATAACACACTGGCACACCCAGGACTGTGCTTTTTAATGATCAGTTTTGCTGTCTTATCTTTGACCTCCCAAGCATCACTCAACGAATGGTGTCCTGATATCATGGGGCAAAAGCTGGGGCAGATTGTGCAGTTGGAGCTCAAAGTCCCTTTGCAGTAGAATTCTGTCCTCGACCTGTGGAGCATTCAGGTGCCCACATACCATTTGATCTCTGTGTCTTTTCCAACATCTTTTACCATTAAAAATTAAAGAGCACAAAAATAGGGCCCTTGCTCCCTCTGAGAGCTGCAGCATTTGCTAGCCGGGGCTGGGAGACTTTCTCTTATCAGAGTCTGAATGTGATTTATCCCTCACCTAGGACTTTATCCGCAGGCCCTGTCAGAGCCTCAGGCCTGGCTATGGAGAACCTGGCCTGACCATGACTACCTTTGCCTGCTCCTCTGCTCGCCTGCTGCGAATCCATCAACCCCATCCTGGAGTCAGGGTTTCAGAGCCATCCTCAACCCACTGTCCCTGGCTGATTCTGTCCTCTGCCCTGAGCCCTATCCTCTTGCACTCCTTGGGCTTGACTTTTGCTTTGCTTCTCACAAGTATACCCTGCTCACTGATCACAAGTCACTCAAAGAACACAGCAAACACTGCCAACTCCCTGTGATGTGCCAGGCACCAGGAGTGGCGCCTGCCGGGTGGTGCAGGACCTGAGGGGCTGAGGCCTGGGGAAGCTTGCAGCATCTGGCACATGGCAGGCACTTGGGGGCATTTGCTGTCCTTATTCTCATGGTCCTCCATATCAGACTGTGCGCATGGTGCTCCAAGGTGCTTCATAATTAAAGTCCGAGTACAGAAATGACTGCAGGACAGTGGGGAGATGCGGAGAAGCTGGAGAGAAGAGCCGACATTCTTGGCAAGGAGGGGAGGAAAGTAGTCCAGAGGATTTGGAGGAGACTGGACCCCCAGGTCCCCTGAGTCTCTGTCCCCCAGCTGCACAGGCTCCTCCATCCCCTCACCATCCCCTGCATGGCCCTAGGGAGCCTCCTCCTTGGTTATCTTTATTTTTTTTTTCTTAGAAATAAGAACACATATTTCAGTGTTTTAATCGAGACTGCTTCCTAGCTCTTCCACTCATTTTCCCTTTGATTTACTTCACATCCCAGAGTTTTTGGGTTTTTCCTATGAGCCGGATACTGTGCAAGGCTCTGAAAAATGCCACAAGACAGCCCTGCCATTCCCCGCCCCTCCAGCAGGAGGAGGAGGACTTTGCTGGGTGCAGGTTGCCCAGCCTGCCTGTCCTACCCCACCCCCACCCATAGTAAGCCAGGTGACATGCAGGCTGGGGCTGATTCTCTTTTCCCAGGATGAGGTTTTGTGTGGTTTTAACTTATTTGCAGATAATTAACCTTCCGGTCAAAAAACCCTACCCTTCTGCCTCTGCGGAGATTGAAATCCGAGTTTTGAAGAGAGGCAATTGCTGTGCAGAATTAAAAACTCCTTGATGAATGCTGCCCTCGTGACATGGGGAGGAAATTACAGTCACTCTTTCTGCTGTGTAATTAAACAACCAAAAAAGCAAAGGCAAATGAAACACCACAAGTGAAAACAGGATTTGGTTTTCAGCAGAGGAAGTTGGAGTTCTGTTGGTCACTCGTGGGGTGCGTGGGTCCTCAGCCCTTTCCGATCTTACCCAGGGACCCACAATTTTCCCTAATCTATGCCATCCTATGGCCCAAGAAAGGATTTTTTTTTACTCTGGAAAGATGTGAATGGCTCTCTCCAGAGTACCAAAAGTACTCCTGCACCTGCGTGGACTCACCACTGCCACACCCTGATCTTCGGCTGCCACAATCATTGTTCCATCTTTACCACTTTGCCCAAGAACCTGTGGAGACCAGTGGCTGAGCTGGGATCTTGTCAACGCATGGCTTCCGCACTGTGTGCCCCAGAGTTCTGCAGCTATGAGATCAAGGGAGAGCGCCCTCTGCCGCTCTGTGCCTGTGGGTCACCAAGGCAGAAGGGCTGCTGCTGTGAAAGCCCAGAGCTGGGTTCTGGTGGCAGCCGGCCCAGGCTGGATGACCCTGTGCCATGGGACTCTCCAAGCCTCATTTTCCAGCTGTACAGAATAGGGACTTGAATATCCTTGACACTGGGCAAACTGAGAAGTAAACGAGGTGGTACACGAGTGTCCTTAGAAAACTAGGATTAGAGGTCCCATTCCGACCAGCTGTACCCCTCTGGGTATCTTCCCAGAGGAATTAAAAAAATCACACCACAATGATGTATGTGCACCCATGTTTATAGCAGCAACAACACAAACAACCATTGGCCTATCAACCAAGGAATAGGTTTTTTTAAAAAAAAGATGTGGTATTTTTATACAATGGAGTACTACTCAGCCATAAAGAATGATAAACGTTAGAATTTTATACGTAAATGAATGCAACTTGAGACTATACTCATAAGTGAAATCATATTCACATGTAAACATCATATTGTCTCACTGGTTTGAGGAACAAAAAGTTAAATAAATTCTAAAACATACCATAGATGTCATAAAATGGGAAGAAATTATTCAAAAGGGAAAAGAAACTAGGATAAGTGAAGGGAAAGAACAGTAGAGAAAAGGCAAACAATGCAGACAGTTGTACTGTTAGTGTCCCTTAGTTCATTAAAAGCCAAGCTTTATGCTGATATTGATTAGAGAAATTTTTATGCCCATGTCTTATACCCTGAGCAACTACTTTAAAGATAAGAACACCTGTTAACTATTGTTCCTGTCCTATTATTTTGTTATGAAATTGTGGTTTACCTCTTTTCCATAAAATAAAATTAAAAATTGTAATGTTAAAAAATGATGTACTCACATCCACAAGAAATGCCAGCTGGTATTTGCCATCACCATTGCTGTCCTAGAAACAATTACTGTGCCCGAGAGAGCCCAGTGGGCATGACCGCTAGGGGTCTTGGGCTCACCAGAGCTATAGAAAGCAGCGGCCAGCACTCTCCGCAAGGCCCGGTGCAGATTTGCATGTAACGTGGGACTGAAAGTGTAGGCCCAGCATTCTCACTGGGACTGCAGAACGGTGGTGTGTCCTAGAGGCCGCTGTGCCTGTTACCCTCAGCCCAGCCCTCAGCGTCCTCCCACTAAAGGCCATGCGCCTGCAGGCCTAGAGTACCCACGTCTCCCATAGGTGGCATGTCAGACACCCTCGTAAAGGCACCAAATATGGAGATGAGGGAAGTGGGCCTGGGTCTTTGTTCTGCTTTGTCCTAAGACATCAAGGAAGGAGGGTGTCAGAGAAAGCCAGGCCCCCATGGGTGCCATCTTCTGCACAGCCTGCCCTCCCACTTACGCAGTGCCCAGGGACCTGCCTCTGCAATCTTGCCGCTCTCCTTGGAGGGAGAGCAAGGAGGTAGTGCTGAGGAAAGCAGCCACTGTTCTGCAGCTCTTCACAGGACTGGGGCTTCAACTCTGATGGAGTACTCGTCACTACATGCAAAGCCCTGGGCCCCGTCCACAGCCCCGAGAACAAAAACACAGGAGACTGTTATGACTGCCTTGGAGAAATCATCTCTTTTAATCTTCATACTAACCCTTCTGAAATTAGATTGCATGTACTTTCTACATAGGGAACTGACAGAAAATGGGGATAGATCATGAGAATCAGATGGGTTGGGCCGGCAAGATAGCTCAGTGGACTAAGTGCATGCTTAGGGAAGCACAGGAACCCCTGGCATCAGATGTCGTGCCGGTCCCACCCCTGGGTGCACTGAGCCAGTGACCAAGCCTGGGTGTGGTAGCGCACAACAAGCTGTTGCTTGTGAAAAAGACCAACTGAATAAACTTCACAGCTTCTAGAATATTAGTCTATGTTGTTCTAAAGCACTTCATCTGTATTTTTTTTTTCAGAATGTTAAAAAGTCCGAAATATATATTTTCAGGGTAACCCTAAGGGATTTTTTCCTGTGTTCCCCTGGGTATATAGCTAGCTGCCTGTGCACTAACTTGCACCAGCTACTGGCACAAGAGGAATCTGAGTCCCGATTCTCTGGCTGTCAGCTGCTGTCTCCTTGCACTTCTCCCATGGTGCTGCCCTTGGTGTTGGGAGCTCACTGGATCGAACCAGTGGGCTGGGTTGAGGGGCTTTCGGTCAGCTCCAGGCCCATGTCCTGCCCCGCTGCCTCCTGCTCTTGGGTTCTGCACCTCATAGACCTCCTGTTTCCCCTTTTCCAAGGATACTAAGCTTCAGCCTGTAATTGTCACTGTGGTTGTGACTCTGGTAACAGTAAGCTCCATGCCCTGGCCCTTTGTTCTTGGGAACACTTCATTTTTTTTTCAGGAATTATATTTTTTATTAGTACTTTTAAGATTTTCTGTGATTTTCAACAATATCATTAACACAAGGCTTTTGGAATTATACTTTCGGGTGCACAAGGAGAAACCAAAGTGAGGTGTAGCACTGCCCTTTCTGCCCCTTTTTAACATTATTTTATTTTATTTTCTTGAGAAACAAATATCAATGAGACAGTTTCAAAACTGATTAATAGGACAGTTTTAATAATTAA
>NDGN011458335.1:0-19480 GCA_002564285.1 Tympanoctomys barrerae | reverse complement strand
CCCTGTGAACCAGATATGGGACTCACAATATAGCCATCTGACCTTTGCTCTTCCTAGACTTTGCGCTGAACTACATTCTCTCCAAAGATCCCCCCAGATGTATCACTCTGCCTGTCCTGGAAGTGACCTTAGCAGTGACCTCACCCAGCGCAGAGCTAATCCCTGCACCCAGCGCCTGGGGCACCATGGAGTGCTTCGCAGGTGCACTGCCAAGTCCTGGCCAGGTCCTCGGGCTACCATCACAAATTACCGAAACCTTGGTGGGTAATGTATTCTCTTACAACCCTGGAGGCTAGACATTTTTATACTTTAGAAAAGGATCTACAGAGTGTTAAGGGTATCATTACTAGATCGGACTCATAGTGATTCTCCTGTTTACAGCCTCCCACTGGGATTACAGTCTCAGTTGCTGTCTCACCGTGTCCCAGGTGCAGGGCCAGCATGGCAGGCCCAGGGATCAAACCCCTGGCCCCTGCGCCTGTTTAGAGGTGCTTTAATCCCCTGAGCTATTTGGCCAGCCTCTGGTGTGGCCAGGAATCCTTGGTGTTTCTTAGCTGCACTACTGCAGTCTCTGCCTCCACCAGCACATGGCATTCTCCTCTTGGGTCTGTGTGTCTCTGTTTCATAAGAAAGGCTACCAGTCATTGGAGTAAGACCCACCTTTGTCCACATGACCTCATTTTACTGATGACACTTGCCAAGATCCTATTTCTAAATAGGCTCCAGGCGGACATGAAGTCTGGGGGACACCACTGAACCCAGGAGTGACACTGCTTCTTTTCTTTCCATCAGAAGTGACTTAGGATCCAGCCGTTGGAGTTGCAGAGAGCAGCATGGCTGTGAGAAGAAGGCAGGGAGCCTGTCTGGGCACCAGGGCTGGCCACAAAGGCAGAGGCGTGTCTAGTGGGGTCCTGGAGACTGTTCCCTGCTGGTCCACATGTGAGCCCCGCCAGGCCAGCACCTGAGCATTCTCCGCAGAAAACAGTTCAGCCTAACAGCAGCGCCATACCAGGGATGACACAGTAAATAGCAAGATAAATATGGGAGCCTTTTACAGCGCAGTACTATAGTCATGATTACTCGCAGTTGTTCGTTTCTTTGGTGCTTTTCTGAGTCATTTCATACCGTCTAGCTGAGAGTCAAAACTAAACATTTTTTTCAGAACTAAAGATTCAACCCAAGGCCTTCACACTGGGTCACAACCCCTGCCTCTTTTCTGAAGCTTTGATTTTTAAGACAGGATCTTGCTAAATGACTAAGTTATCCAGCCTGGATTTAAACTTTCCATCTTGTCTCAGCCACCCAGTGTTGGCTTGGCAGGCATCCACCACCATGTCAGGCTCAGAAATTTAAAAAACATGCAGGAACCTGAAGGACAGGGATATAGAGAGGAGGGGTCAAGGACTCTGGCTCTGCAGGCATTAGGGTGAAGCCTCTGGTGCCCCATCTTATTGGCTGTGTGTCTTTGGGACTGTTAGTTCACTTCAGAACTCAGGCTCCTCCATCTACAAACTGAAGATTGTGGAGAAAAACTGCAAGGAGAATAATTCATATACAACATTAGATTCAGTGCCAGGAGCTTAATGTACTTAATAAACACTCATTTTTATTAAAGTACCTCATTTTTCCATGTGTTGGAGGATCTTTCCCAAGAAGGATATAAACATACTCATTCATATTTAAATTTTTTCCAAAGAAGTGCTTGTCCTCCCTGTGTCATCCTTTCTCCCATTCTACAAGGGGTCTTCTGTGGTCCCTTGAAGCCTGCATGCTGCTAGATCGAGTGGCCAATTCTCAGGCTCCTTCCTTGCTTGACTAGTGAGGACTTTGGGTGGCTGACCAGTCCCTCCTTCTGGAAATACATTTTTCTTGAGACTTGGGTACCATTTGCTCTTGGTTCTCTTCTTGCTTCCTGTATTCAAGCGCCTTCGAGCCTCTGTCCATCTTCCCTTCCTTCCTATCTGACCTCATCTATCCTTGAAGCTTTAAATGCCATCGACCTGTGAGACTGCGTAAATTCCAGCCTGGACATCTGAACGCAGCCCACTCAGCTTCCTTAGGTCAACTTCAAATCAACGTGTCAGACTTCACATGTTTAACATGAGACGCGCAGTTCCTCGCGTGGTGAGCCCTGACCTTCGCAGTCTTCTCACCTGTGCAGATGAAAGCTGCGCTCTTCCCAGTTGTGCAGATGGAGCACCTGGGTGCCATTCTGAAGCTTTGCTTTCTCTTACACCCTGCATCCTGTCTGCCAGCGAGTCTGCTGCAAATCTATTCCAGTCCCAAAATAGTTCCACAGTGTGATTGCTTCTCAACGTGCTGCTGCTGCAGCTCTGGGCTAAGCCACCCTCATTCCTTGCCCGTGTTGTAGCCAACGCCTCCTGACTGAGCCCCTAGCTTCTTCCCTGGACCCCTCAATCTATTCTTTATCTAGAAGTCAGAATGACCCTGCCTCCGGCTGCACATTAGAGCTACTTAGAAAGTTGAACATTCCAGTGGCCAGGCCACATCTCAGTCAGTGAAGACAGAGTGCCTGGAGGCAGGACCCAGATACGAGGCTGTATATTGTTTAGTCAGATGATGTCACTCTCCGTTCCCACAACTCCCAATGGCTTTGATGGCAGAATAAAAAATCTCCCACAAAGTCCCATGCAGCCTTCCCTTAGCTAGTGGTCCTCAAATTCACCTGCAACGTTTGCTAAAAGACAGGCTGCTGGACCTCACCGCAGCATCTGAAGGAAGGAGCCAGGGGCTCCAATTTGAGGTCTGCTGCTTACTAGGATCTGACAATCTTACTAAGATATCTGTATCTTATCTTACTAAGATACTGTCCCTACTGAGACAGTATCTTCTCTACCCTCCACTGGTGGTGTTGCTTCTTGAACAGGCCAGGGTGCCCCTTGCTTGGAGGCCTTCATCCTTGCTGGGTTTTCTTCCTCAGCATTCTTTCCTCGCTGCTTGTAAATCATTTTTATCAAGTGAAGCTTCTCTGACAACCTTATTGAACATCGTGATCGTCCTCCCCTCTTCTTTTCTGCTTTATTTGTAGTTCTGGCCATCCAGCACATATTTACACACATATGTACACTTCACACTCCCACACACACGTGTATAAACCTTATGAGAACGAGGGCTTTATCATCCTCTCTATTCTGTCCACGGTGTCTGAGAAGTCTCAATAGATACTCCTGTAAAAAGAAAAGCCTGAAATCTGAGACCCGAGGGCCCGTAGGTCCGGGGATGGCCAGGAGAGGCCGCTGTGGCGTCACGGAATGGCCGAGGGCGCGCGGCTGCTCTTCCTCTCGCTAGCCAGCACTCGGTCCTGGCTGGGAAGCCACACAAGGTCCCTCAGCGGCCAAGCAGGCTTGGCTGAGACATGAAAATGTGTTTATTGTCGCCTCATGTTCAGCAGTTGGCCCCTGGAGAGCAGACGCAGGCCACACCCCCACAAGCTTCTGGGCAGGAATGCACCAGAGTGAACAGATCCTCAAAAGGTTTTTGACGAACACGAGCTCTGGGCAAAGTGGAACTGAAGGAAGGAACTTGGCCTGCTCCAGGCTGACCAAGCTGAGTCTGAGTTAGAGTGGAAGGGTCTGAGTTGAAACCCTGAAACTAAATGCCCACGAATTCCAGAGGGGAAAGACAAGGAACCTAGCTGGAATACTTCCTCGCTGGCACCAGCAGGCTCCAGTGCCCCCTCTCTTCCCTGTCCTCTTTGCAAGAGCTGTCTGCCTGGTCATGTGCACATCCATACATCTGAAGGCGCCGAGAAATGGGACCCAGTTCTCTTTAAAACTTCATTTTTATTCTTTACAAGAGAGTAGATGATATGGACTTGGGAATTTACAAACAACCTTTGGTTCCACTTGTAAGTATGGGACTCAAGGTACCTGGAAAAGGGGATCAGCACTTCCACGTTCCCTGCCTCACAGGATAGCTGTGCCCAATGAATGATGAGATTACTGCAATCATTCCTCATGAACCACACAAACCTCGAGGTTGCTTGCTGGTGATGGTGGACATTACTATGATCTTAGCATTCACAAATGGTACCTGACCCCAGCTGTGGTTTAATAGAAGGCCCCACCTCTCTGTTGAATTCTAGGGCTTATTTCCATATGATTTGCATACAACTTACGAATAAGGGCTAAAAATTATAAAGCCTTTGCTATGGGACCATAAGCCCTTGACATTTTATTTAGTTCCTACAACAAATCTATAAGGTAAAAAGTAGGGGCTGGGGAGATAGCTCAGTAGAATAAGCACTTGCCTGGCAAGCACAGGGGTCCTGAGTTCAGTTCCCAGTTCTGGAAAAAAAAAAAAAAAAAAAACAGATGTAAACAAGCATTTACTAAGATAAGAAGTAGTCTAATCCTCCATTGTTGGAATGAAGAAACTAACGCTCTCAGAGGTTAATCAGTGAAGCCTAGAGCCAGGTGGTCAGCCTCTGCCCCCTGAGCTACAGGCTATGGAGTGAGCTAGAGGGGCAGTGCCACTGGACTTCTCCCTAACAGGGTAGGAGGAGGGTCACACCAGGCAGGCATCCCCACTTCACCACTGCTGAGCTGCACAAACAGGCAAGGGATTTGTCTTCCCCACGTTGTTGGTTTTTTCTCTGCAAACTGAAGATAATGTTGCTCTTGAAAGGTTGTTTTGAGGACTCAATGAGATAACATTTAAGGTGCCCAGCCTAGTTCTTGCTCAAGTAAATGTCCACTGGTCCACGCTGAGTCTCCATAAGAGATGAAAAACCATTTTAAGAGGCTAACCATCCTCCACCCTAATCCAGTGTGGCCAGTTTTCAGACTGTCTGCAGATAAAGTGTTCCTTCTGCAGGTAGAAGTCTAGGATCTTGACTTTGTCTAGTTTTTCTTTAGCCAATTCTTTATCCACCCTGCCTACAGGTGGGCCCCTGGGCAGCCCTCCAATTTGCTGGCCTTTCTTTCCTACTCCCCCTAGAGAGCAAAAAGGAGAACCGAGATGAGGAAAGGGGAAAATCTTTCTTAATCCTCAAGACAATTAAGGGGAGAGGAAGGAATCGTGTGGTGGGAGAATCCTGTGGGGGAACCCTTATTACCCTGCTCTCCAGTCAAGAGCCTCTTAGCTCTAAGCCACCCCTTAGGCACAGCAGGCTTCACTTAGCAACACGTCTACAGTTGCATGTGGTGTCAGAGCTGAAAGAGACCCCATAGGGACTATTTCAT
Source organism: Tympanoctomys barrerae (assembly GCA_002564285.1). Taxonomy (NCBI): domain Eukaryota; kingdom Metazoa; phylum Chordata; class Mammalia; order Rodentia; family Octodontidae; genus Tympanoctomys; species Tympanoctomys barrerae. The sequence goes on along the minus strand of NDGN011458335.1, from coordinate 14,276 downwards.
TTTCAGCTGTACTTCTTGCTTGGAAGAAGGACCATCACAAGGTGATTAACTTGTGAGGAGCCTCACATTCATGGAAGTGCCCTTAGCACCTGGGGGGGGGCTGCTCCCCAAACTCTTATCTAGAATTATCCCAGCTCCCATGATCTTGTTCCATGCTGCAGGATTATTAGTCCCAGAGTGCTGGGGTCAAGGCCGCAGTAGTGAACTACCCTGCCAGCACCATCTTCTCCTTCCACACTCTTGCTCCGTTTGGACACCACTTATTCAGGCCCCACATTCTGGTACCTTCCACAGGCAAAACTCATATCCTATGGCTTTCCCTCTGCCACTCCACTATCAAAACTTACCTTCTCAACAGCCTAGACAACTGTAAATGTCAAATCCTATGAAACAAGTTTCTTCATGTTAACACCTGATAAGGGACACAAATGGTTTATTTTTAAAATTAGTCTCCTAAAGGAATGATACCTTTATCCAAAGGGCCAAGGCCCTTATGGTGGAATTCTGGGGATTCTGAAGCAGAAAATCCTCCTCAGGATACCCTTAGGTCCACTGTGGAGACCACCACCAGCATGTTCCCTGTGTGATGTTAGCCTCTGAGGGACTGGTATGTGTGGTTTCAAGCAATATTCTGATAAGGCCTGCTATCTTTTCTGTGTCTAAAAGATCCCTTTATTCTTCTTCTTGGAATCTAAAGTCATTTATCTCCATTTCCTTGGAGCCCTCTTTCAATCCACCTCTCTCTTCTCACTCCATCAGAGAGAACAGGAGTTGGGAGGGTGCTCACTGCCCTTTGCTGTTTCTCGTAGCCCTGCCAGAGGCAATTAAATTCATCCCTTCCCAAAACTCTCAAGCACTGGCCCTTAGATGCCTTATTTCCACAGGATTTCCTTCCTATGATGCTTCTAAGTTAATTATAATGCTTAAAAATGGTGCTCACGCCAGATTCAATAGTGCTCTTCTCCCTGCCACGATTCTTGGTTGTCTTGAGAGATGAGAAGAAACCACTATGGAGGACCGCAGTGTTCAAGCGCTCAGGAGGCCACTGTTCTTGGTATTCCTGCTGTCCCGATTTAATAACAGCAGCTTTTATTCTCAGACAAACTTGTCCTAGTTTGGATGATAAGCTACATAATCACCCTATTAGGAGCATGTGGTTTGAGGTGAGTTTGACTTCAAGCCCCAGCTTTGCTTCACACTGATGGAGGGATTTTGGCCAAGTTGGGTAAGGTGCATGAGCCTTAGTTTCCTGATGCACAGGCAGGATCCTGTGGACACCCACTCATAGAGAAGGTCATTTGGAACACCTAGGTGTCCACAGTGCCAGAGTCACGGTGAGACTGCAGCAGGAGTGAGCGCTAGGATCACAAAAGCCCTACCTGCGTGTGTGCCTTCCACGCTGTAGGCTCACCTAGGCAGGGATACAGGCTTTGTGTGGGAGAAACCTGCACTTCGCACCAGACAGAGCTTCACCACTCGGCTCCCAGCTTCACCACTCACTAGCTCTGTCACCCTCAGAAGTGAAATCACCTTTCTGGACTTCACCTTACTTGTGCAGCCAAGGTCAAGCCCCAAACACTATCATAAGGCGATGAAGGTGTGGGCAAGCCCTGCACCCTGAGTATGAACTCAATTTACCTCTACCTCTTCTTACTATATTTGGAGAAAGTGAGACACAGAGAGGTGAGCCAAATACCTAGGTCCACAACCAGGGCTGACCAGTAAGGACAGAAGCAGGTCAGGCCATAGGCCCTTTCTATTCTATCTTCTGGTCTTCAGGGACTCTGTTCTTCCTTCTTGGGTAAGAATCAGGTCCTAAAACATCCACACTATTTCCAGCTCTGAATCCTTCTCAACCTCTCCCCTCCTCTATCATGGAACTTAGACACAGGAACAGGAAGCAGCAGGACGATGTGCCGCTGGCCCTGGGGTTTTGGGATTAGACCCTAACTTCACATTCGTGAACTGATGTCAATCTGCTGATTGTGTGACACTGGGCAAATTACTCCAGTGAGCTACAATTTATGGGGTATAAAAATAAAATAATGCCACTTGCAGGGGGAGTGGCAAACCTGAGGCATTCTGACACCAAACTGTTCTTTTCACCTCCGTTCAGTCTTAGCTTCATGTGCTTTTCTGTGCTACGGCTCCTTGGGGATAGTGAAGGCCATGGGATGCAGTAAGACTAGAGGGTTCGGACCAGAACCTGTATTTCAGGTGTGTGGGATTTAAGTCAAAAGTTCGAGAGCTGGGATATGGTAGGAGGTATGATGTTGTCATGTGAGTAAATGTTTTGTACAGTTTATTATCATCCTGTTTTCCGTACCTGTACCTCCCATCATAGGCCAGAGCCTGCCCACCAGCCGGCCTGCCACCTATTTTTCATAGGTAGATAGAGTTCTGTCGGTGCGTGGCCATCCCCGTGTGTTAACAGACTGCATGAGGACTCCTGCTAGCTTTCGTGACAGGACTGAGCATTGCACCAGACCGCGTGCCCTGCAAAGGACTCACTGTCCAGGCTTTTCCGTATGGCGTCATTTCGGAGCATTTTTGTGATTTCCATCTACTCAGAGCAAATGGTCCTTGCTTCCGTTACAGCAGTTTCTTTTCAAAATAAATTTATTTAGGGATTATTTATTTATTTATTTATTTTTGGTGGAACCAGGGATTGAACTCAGATCCTTGCGCTTGCCAGGCAAGTGCTTATTCTACTGAGCTATCTCCCCAGCCCCTTATTTAGGAATTACAAATTGAGTTGGCCCAAGTATTAAAGAAGCCACACCAATAATGGTGCCGACGGTGTGTAAATATGACAAATCATGACAGTGGTGTGGGAGTGAGTGACACGTCGGGAGCCACTGGCCAGAGCTGTGTGGCACAGAGCAGCGAGGCGGCCTCTGCCCCTCCCAGCCAGCAGCGCTGTGGTGCAGGCTGTGGATGCATGCTTCCTGCTGTGAGCTGCCTCCCATCTACTGAGTGTGGAGTTTGACTTAGCCGCTCTCTGAATTCTGTGGCATTCCAGTTTATTATTGTTTACTTTGGCCTGGAATTTTCCAGACTTTAACTTGAACTAGGATCAAGTTAGACTTGTTAGAAGCCCATCCTCTCAGCCCTTATAAAGACAGTGTGCTCACTGGCACTCCCCTATGCCTTTCCTTCTTAGAACGAGCCTATTAATCCCATCTAGGTTCTTGCAGGAACCTGTGAGGTGATGAATACATGCACTGAAGGATTCAATTTGCACTTCTTACCTTTAAATTAGGCCCAGGTTGGTTCAGGACATTTACCAGGAGAAAACTAAGTTCTTCAGCATCTCCTCATTTGCACCTATTCCCCCTGGGCTCAGTAGACCCGGCCCAGCGGGGGCTCTCTCCCTCTGGAGAGCTCTGCCTCTGCACACCTTGGGACAACTGGTCCTTGCTCAGCCGGAAGGAAAAGAGGAAGATTTTTATTAGAAAATGTAGCATGCAGCACTGCTACTGGGGTTCAAGCGTATGTGAAATATAACCTAACCAGAAGCGGCAAGAGTGACAAGACCCTTTCTTACCTTCTTGGAGCCTTTAGGATGTAGGGTTACCCAGGACAGGGCAGGTACAATACCACACATTATATATCCACTGGATCTATTCTTTAACCCCCACATCAGACTGGAGAAAAGGTTATCAGCATCATTTATTTTATTAATCTTATTATACCGTAGAGTCTAGATGAAGCTGAGACTCCAGAAGCTCTAATAGGTGTAGGCATCGACTTTATATGTAAGGAAGTTCAGATTCAGGGAGGTTGATTCACATAGCAAGTAAGAGGGCAAGACCTGAACCTAGGTCTGACTCTCTTTAGGTCTTTTCCCTGTGCTTCCTGTCATGAGGCCTCACAGAAGCTCTGCTATTCCACAGAAAGAAATGAGGGAGTGCAATAAGCAGGCTTAGGCAGTGGAGACGATGGTAAGAGAAGGGAAAGGGAAAGAGCTGGGAATCATTTCCCACATGTCAAATCCTCATAAGACACAGACCTCCCTCAACAGCATTATCAAGTTTTCATTTCTTCCTTACCATGCGTCCAGAAATCCTACACAATCAACATAATGGCCCTTTCCCTTCAGTCCCTCAAGGAATTGAAAGGATCTATTGGCTCTTCCCAGTGACAACTGATAGAAGTAACCCACTGCTGCTAACAAGGATCAGGTTAAGAGCATGCTTTCTGTCTCAGAGAAATTCTTTCATGCAAGCTCTTTCTCTTCCCTGAGCTCTACACAAGGCCATGGAGCACAACATAGAAGAGCCAGCACCACTGTCATCAGTGAGGCCCCAAATGTACTGGCCACAGTCCCCACCCTGCCCAGCATAAACATACAAGGTCCCTCTACCGTTCCTGGGGTCCCCCTGCCAGTGCCTGTGTGCTGCACTCCTAACAGCTCACAATCTGCAGAGGCATCCCTTCGCTGGAAGTGTCTGGGAGCCAATCCCAGTGGGGCAGAAGTGTGAGAGCTCCCTGGCCTTGAGTGAGGGCCAGCGCTAGAGTGTGGGGCACACTCCAGAGCTTCACCCAGATGTCGCTGGCAGGAAACCCCAGGAACCTCTGCTTGACTCCATCTACCCTGTTCTGCTGCCTGCATTCCCTTGCCAGCTGCCTCCGAGGCCTCAGTAAGCCACACCCAGTCATCTCAGGCTCTGCTGGCGAAACCCCTCCAACATTATTTCTCACCCATTAACCAGCTTCCTTCCTGTGCACAGACTGTGTTCCCCTCCCAATCATTTCATGGATCAGTCTTCCTAGGGGAGTTTCCTTGCAGACACCAGCATGGTAAAGGAGAGTGTTACTGTCAGAGTTATCTACTCTATCACCAGGTTTCCAGGCAACAATAAGCTCAACCTAGAGGTGTCTGTATTCCTCTTATGTATACAGCCTTTTAGATAAGAAAATTCTGCTACACATAAGGCTGACTTTATCCTATTCCTTTAATAGAAAGAAAAAAGCAAGACACTTGGAGCGGTTTCTTCTGGTCCACCCACTTATCAACTAGTCAACCTTGGGTAACTCTTATTTTATTTTAAAAAGGAAAAGTTTATTCCCTGCATATTAAACTGTAGTCCTTTGTGGGGAAATTGAGAAAATTATAATAGCCCAAACCCTCCAACATCAGAAGTGCTTTGTGGTAAATTTCCCTAATCTTTTATCTATGTACATATTCCTAACCAATTGAGATAGACTTCACTCACAGAGGTCATCTGGTTCTTGTCACCTTCCAGGTGCAGGGGACAGATACTCTTCCTTTGTCCCTGCATCACTTTGGCTAATGACATATGAATTGTATTTTTAAGAGCCAATATGCTCTTAAAATACCCATGTTCTCTTTTCAGATACCACCAGACCTTGACATTTTGAGTTGAGGTGGTGGCTACTCCCTCAGCCTGGCTACTACCTGAGTGACACAGGCAGCACACTCCCCTGCAATTTGACGGGTATGTGGTACATGCAAGAAGCCAGCTGTTGCTTGAAGAAATCGAAATTGGTATCAATGGATAGTTTGGTTTTCTAGGAATGCTGTAACAAAGCACCAGAAAGTACATGGCTTCACACCAGAAACTGATGGTTTCACACTTGTGGGTCTTCCAAGTCCAAGGTCAAGATGTCAGCAGAGCTGGTTCCTTCCAAAAGCTATGAGAGAGAATCTGTTCTGTGCCTTCTGTCCAGCTTCTGATGCTTCGCTAGCAATGTGTGACATTCCTTGCTCTGTAGAAGTATGACCCCAATCTCTGCCCTTGTCTTCACGTGGCATTGTCCCTGCACGTGCGGTTAGATGTCCAAATCTTCCTACTTTATGTGGATATCAGTCCTATTTGATTAAAGCCCATGTTAATGATCTCATCTTAACCAATTGCATCAACAATGACCCTATTTTCAACTGGGTCACCTTCTGAGATATAGGGGATTGGGACTATAATTTGTAAATTTGAGGAAGACAGAACTCAACCTATAAGAGTGACAGTTTATATACAGAAGCAAATAAAACTATACAGTCCAACTAAATATCCAGCCCAGCAGATATGAGTGGCAGAAGTTCAAAGATGGATAAGTTGCATTAAGTGGCTGATGAGGTTGTCTGCATAATGAAAGGAGTAACAAAAATCAACTCTAAATTAAGAAGCATGTTCTAGTTGTATCTTGTTTGGGGTTTTTTTATGCAAAGAAAGAGGGAACCTATAAAATGGTTGAAGGGTAACATGCACTCATCAATACAATGACCAATAGTAAGTACTGAATTCAAGCCATTTACCGTTGTAAACATTTAATGAAAGCATTGGGATCTAAATATAATCTTTGACAATTCCAACAAAATAAGTGGTATGTTTAAAAAATAAAGCTGATGAGCAATTGATCCATTCTATGTATGTTCTCTCAACAGTTCCAGAATAAGAAATAGCACAGTATTTTTAAAAGTACATAACAAATTTTATTCCTATTATAATGACAAACCCTGGGAACAGTCCTTGAACAGTCAAATGGCCATATCCCTTGAGAGTGTGACAGTAAGAACAGTCTACAGTCCAGTTATCCTTAGTTGTCAACAGAGAATGCTTTTTCTTGTCAGTTGGTTTCATAGTCCTCTTTCCAACAGAGCCAAACCTTGGCAATTAGATGTACTGGAAATATACTTGGAGTTGAAGATGGAGTCCTGGCAGTTTTGTGAAAGGTGGTCTGCACAGAGGCTCAAAGGTGGGCAAAGGCTCCGAGGGGAGGAGCGCAGACGTCCTGTAGCCGGCTTACACCGGCTCCGGCAGGGCTCTGCCAGCGGACCCTTTGGCGTCTTGGCAGGGCTCACACGCCACTGCAGCGTGCAAAGGTGTGCTATGTTTTGGCAAGAGCAGAGCAGACACTGTCCTGATGACAGTTACCTCGTTGGGCAGAGCCTGGGAGGGCTGCTACCTGACCTCCCTGGGTTTTGTGTACTGGTTTTGTTTCTGTTGAAGCGGTTCTGTTATAGTCAGAAGCTTTTCCAGCACATACTAGACAGAAAGCAATACAATGGGAAAAGAATTAGGACATAAATGAAGCCTGATTTGGAATTCCAGGATGGGAACCTGGTTGGAAAAAAGCCAGCTGAAAGGAATTAGTGAAATAATACTAGCATTCCATCAAAAAACAGTGGCTGTTTGTTGCTGCAGTGGACGTTAGCCTGCATCAGTGCATCCGTGTGCCCTCCCTTTGGTGCTCTATTTTGACTCCTATCTACTTTTCTCGTGAGTACACACTTGCAGTCCGCAGTGTGCTCTCATCGTGGGGAGTGGGTGCTGCACATAGTACATCTTCACTCTTTTTACCTTCTCTTCCCTCGCACATTTCCCCTTCCACGAGCCCTATTTTTACTTTATTAGGTTAAATAACGTCTGCCATTATGACAAAGTCAGGAAAAGGGCATTGCAGTTCCCAGCTGAGTGTGCTGTCTGGAGCAGGCCTGGCCAGAAGAGGCGCCCCCGGGGCTGTGACCTGGAAGGGGCGCCCTCCTCCCCAGTGACCTCTCCCTTCTCTCCCTGCCTCCTGGCTGCTGTGCTACTGATACTCCCTCTGTCACGCTTTCCCTCTCTGCCCCTTCTGCCTGGACACCGGCCGACCATGCACTGAAACTGTGAGCAGAACTAGAGGGCTGGCCAATAGCTCAGCGGATTAAAGCACCTGCAAGCAGGGGCAGGGGCTGGGGGTTCAATCCCTGGGCCTGCCATGCAGGCCCCTCCCCGGGAACACTGAGATGGCAATGGAGACTGGGCGCGGTGGTATGTGCCTGTAATCCCAGCACTTGGGAGGCTGCAAATAGGAGAATCACTATGAGTCCAATCTAGTAGTGAGACTCTGAATACCCTGTAGACCCTTCCCTAAAATACGGGGGGGGGGGGAGGGAAGAATTAAAGCTCTTCACTCCCACTAGTGGGCACCACGTGCCACATCCCAGCAGCGGGAGCAGGGCTGTGGCCAAAGGAAGATCACAGTGTTTTAAAAACTTTTTTTTATTAGTACATGTTTGCAGCACAGCATGGTTACACTCGCTGTGGGGAGCGGAATACATCATAGTTCTTTTTATGACCAGTTCTTTACCCTTCCCCCTTCCATCTCCTGGTCCTCTTCACATTTGCAAAAGGTCTATGCCCTGCTTTTCATTATCTGTCTTCATTTTGTTCTTTATTTTATTTATATATATATATATTTTTTTTGTTTGTTTGTTTGTTTGTTTCTCATATGAAATAAATGTGTGACAGTTAAACTTGTTTTTCTGGTTTATATCATTTGACATTATGGTCTCGAGGTACATCCATTTTCCTACAAATGACTCAAATCTATCCTTCTTTATAGCAGAGTAGTAGTCCATTGTGTATAAAATTGTTCTTTTTTTGAGGGGTACCATAAATTGAACTCAAGGCCTTGTACTTGCTATGTAGGCGCTCGTGCCACTGAGCTGCATCCCCAGGGCTCTCCACTGTATATAAATACAACATTGTATTATCCATTAATCTGTTGATTGATTAATCTGTTGATTGATACAGGCAGCTTCCAAGAGTTACTGTAAATTGTGCTTCTATGAATGTGAGTATGTACTTATCACTCTAGTATGGTAATCTTAACTCTTTTTGGAAGATACCTAGAGAGGCATTGTCGCCCATCGATCAGAGCCACAAGAAGAGTGACAGCAAGGCTGGATGGAATCAGCCACAGGGGTGGGTCTCAGAAGTCTTATCTGAGCCCTGAACTGAGCAAGCACAGCATATTTATTGAGAAGCTTAGAAAGTACAAATCACTGACAAAGGGCACTGTGCAAGAAGCCCTCTAAATCACGAGATCCTGATCAGTCACACAGTGTAGTCATCCTAAGACTTTACAAACACAGGATTTCCTCCCCTGGTCTCTAAGGACAGTTCTGAGTGAAACACACACACGATTGTTCTGTCCCAACAGCTTGCTACCAGGTAAGACGACCTCTTCTTCGATTCCCTGCGCTTTGTCCCCAGAGACCGCCATGACTCCTACAGTAGGAACAGTTGAGTTGAATGGCATTGCTAGTCTTAGTTTGTTGCGGAGTCTCCATGCTGGTTTCCGCAGGGGTTGCACTAGCTTACTGCCCCATCAACAATGCAGAAGTGTGTCGTTTGGTTTGGTTTTGTTTTCTCACAGCCTCACTAGCATTTATGACTTGATTTCTAGATGGCAGAATTTTTCTGGAGCAAGGTAGAATCTCAGTATTGCTTTAATTTGCATTTCTCTAATAGCCAATGATGTTGAACATTTATAGATATGTAGGCTCTTTGTATTGCTCCTGAGGAGGGCCTGTTCACTCGGTGTCCACTTGGAAACCTGGAATTCCAATCCAGCCTTTCTGATTTAGTAGTTCCATCTACTCTCCAGAGGTTAAGCCCTGGCAGTCAGAGTGCGTGCAGTCTACCACAGCCCTGACTGGCTTCTTAGCTAAATACTATTTGTTCTTAGGCTTGTCCTGTTAACGTTGCTGAACTAGCCTAATTTGCACGCCTGTGTTACCCTGTATTACCTGTATTTGCAAGCACACACTAGGCTATATTTCCTCTCCATTATTAAAAGCATAGCTCACGCCCTTTTTTCTTTTTTCATTTTATTAGCACACATTCACAGTTTGTGCAGTTTACAATCATGTTGAGGAGCGCTTAGTGCACAAGTTACAGCTTGGCTTTTTTCATCCCCTTCGGCTCTCCTCCCCGTCCCCGTCCTCTAGCACCTTTTCCTTACTTGTTGGTATTATTTGTCGTAGCACATGCTGTGGCGTACACTGCTTGCGCTGGTTGGAGCTAATAGGATCTTCCACATGGTATATCCCTGCTCCTCTCGCTGCCCCTCCCCTTCCCCATCTCCATCTCGCATTCCCTTTTAACTCACCTTGCTGCTCACTGAAGGTTCTAGAGTGACTAAGAAATCAGGTCTGATATGGTGTCTCCTTCCTGTAATCCCAGCACTCTGGGAGACTAAGGCAGGAAAATTGAAAGTTGAAGCCCAACCTGGGAAATTTAGTGAAACTATCTCAAAATTTAAAAGGGGATGCAGTGCGCTAAGGATGTAGCTCAGTGCAAAGGCCCCAAAATTCAGTCCCCAGCAGCAGGGGGTGGGGCTGCGGAGGGGACAATCCGGGCCCCTCTCTGCTCTCATCCCAAGGGCATACCCATGAACTGACCCCATCACCTGTCCCATGCCTGTTTCCTGTCAAGCAAGCCTCTCCAAAGAAAAATCTAGTAATAGAAATATTTGATTGATTAAAGTAAACAGCTTCCCAGGAAATGGCAGCTCCTCCTGTGTACATGTTTTGTAGAAGATCCTCCCACTACAAGGAAATCAGTCAAATGGCAGCTTTTCCTCATTCCTGGTGTTCGAATTTCCCAGTGTGCAGAGAAGAAAAATCCCTCTTTTGTGCTGCCAGACGGTGACTCACAAGAGCCATGCAGGCGCTCACTGCTTTCTCCCTCTCACCATCCTACAGGGCGTGATGTCTTTTTTCAGAGGGTCTGTGTGTGTGTGTGTGTGTGTGTGTGTGTGTGTGTGTGGTGTGCATGCTCCTTATTAATTTTATCACAGAGGGCAGATCTAAGATGTGATCCAAGTAAATGAAAGGCTCTCCAGCAGCATTCCAGGTAGAGGCATTCTCCTCTAAGCCCTCATCCGTGCCTGTGAATTCATTAGCCCAGGCCCTCCGAGGCCTCCAAAGAGGCACGCACACCAAGCAGACGCGGCCCGGAGAGCCTGGATCTCCAGGCCAGCACAAGTCACCTTCCCGCAGCCCCCCTCCACAAGACACATGGTGCTCCTCCAATTCCATCATCCGTGTTCCTGGCTGCCTGACAGCCTCGCCCCTGTAGAGTAAACCTCTGGAATTAGACTGATCCTAATGTGTGGGAGAAACACAGACCCACCCCCTGCTTTCAGGCAGAAAGCCCCACCCCACTTGGCCAGTTAAGGCACCCGAAGCTGTGCTGTGAAAGACCCTCTAAACTGGTCTGGTACTGTGAGACCAGCCTTGATTTGTGGCCCAACCAGAAGGACAGCCTGCCCTAGAGAGCCCTCTCAGGCCGCCTGCCACCGTGCTGCCGCTGCCACTGTGGCCCAGAAGCTGGATGGGTGTTTTAAAATGCAGCACATACCCAGAAGGATCACTTTAATAAGCCATTAATGCTTCAGTGCAAATGAATTTAATCAAATTGACTTTGGCCACCTCACAGGGTCAGAAGGGACACAGAGATGAATTCCAGTGAAGAAGAGGGATTCAAAAGGCAGCAAAGGCAGGAGTGAAAAGTCCCCAAGACTCCAGGAATAGCAAATGGACATTGGGCATCAGGTAAGGGAATTACATGGAAAAAAAAAAAAGGCCAAGAGGCTATAACAAGATGCAGCAGAGAGCTCTTAGCTACCCACCAATCTGTGGAGGACTTTAGGACAGTGTTGAACTCATTTCTGAATATCTGAGGTGAATGACCTTGGGTGATCCCCCTATACTATCTCAGGCCCCATTACAAGTATTAGAAGGAGTAATAATGGCTTACTTATCCAAAGGCAGAGGGATGGACCAAAAGGTCCCCAGAGAACCCTTCATCTGAGAAGGTTCTATAAATCAAAGTGAATTCCGCTCAGCAAAGATGTCCTCTGGTTTAACCCTCCTGGCCTTAGCATCCTCTTTAGATTCAGACAATTCTGCTTCATTTCTGAGCTCAGCCACCATGTAATTCTCCACGCCACTTTAAGTGAGAGCTAAATCGCTTTAGGGCCTCATGTTGCTCATCTTCCTCACGGAGGAAGTGAGGGAAGTTTTAATATACATGCTGCCGAAGCAAGCACGTGTTGGGAAGTTTTAATAAGACAGTGTATGGGAATCCTTTAGTACAGTGTTAGGCACAAGACAAATGTTTAATAGTAACGGTTGAGCTGCCATTATCATCACATCATCATCATTGTCCACACTGTTGTCATCCTTGTCACCATCATTGTTATCCCATCCCTACCCACGGGGTCCTATATCTCTGTGCCACATGCAGTGGGCTCTGGAGCCAGACAATCCTGGTTTCAAATATGGGCTCCTCCTGGGACCAGGTACCTAAGCTCAGGCAAAGGACAGAATCTGAGCTTCAGTTCCCCGTCTGTAAGTGGGGATGACCAAAGTGCCTGCCACAGAGGTGAAGAAAGAGGCACTGTGTGTAACTTGCTAGACATGGTTGAGGGGACAGACAAGTGCCTACTAAATGGGACACAGGGACCAAAAGATGGCTTTTCCTTCCTCTGCCTTTCCCACCTGTGAGTCTCTAACTTTCTCGGCTGTCAAATGTGGTTACAGGAGAATGAGATCCATTTCTGTGGATGATCAGGTAGTTGCAAATACCTCTCTCAACCGGAGAGACAAAGCCTGGGGCAGGAGGCCCAGTCCACCTGAGGGGTGGGCTGATCTGTTCCAGCTCCTGTAGGACTCGGCTGGCTTTGGGGCTACAGTGCAAAAAGCAATTCCCCCCTGAAGCCATCCCCTTCAGAGTGAGGCTGGAGAAGATACAGAGTAGCTAAAGAGCTCTGAACAATGGCTAATCCTCTCATTAGCACTTCAGAGAGAGTGATAACTAGAAGCCACTCTCCACTCTAAGCTCCAGGGAGGGGCAAGTTCTGATCCCTGCTTTAATGGAATCAGAGGCAAAGCCACCTGGAGCCTGTTTGTGTCTTGCCCCTGGAGCGCTACCTTCTTTCTCTTTCTTGGTATCTTCTCTTCCCTTTCCACTTGTATGCCTCCTTGTTCCCCTCTGTCTCTAGAAGCCCCTCACAACTCCTTGTAATTACTATAATATGGGGGGACAATTATTTTTCATCTATGAGACATTTACTATAGAAAAAATTAGGATGGGCTTCTCATTGTTTTGAGGGAGGGACAGAAATGAGGTCCTAGAGTAAACCTAAAGCCTCTGTACTAAGCTACTACATTCTGAACTTTTTTTTTCTGGGTTTTTTTTGTTTTTGTTTTTTTGGGGTTTTTTTGTTTGTTTTTTGTTTTTGAGACAGGATCTCTCTAAATTATTAAATTGTCCCTGATGGGCTCAAACTTTTGATTCTTTGCCTTAGGGCCCGAGTGCTGCAATTCCAAGCGGGCTGGGCTCCTCATCCTTGAGGAAATGGATTGGCAAGCAGTGGAACATCCTTACAACCAACCACAGTATAAGCTATTTTCCTGAGCTGTATGCACAGTGGGTCTGACTGCCAAGGTCTGACTGAATGGGCCACAGAGGAGTGAGGCCAGGGAGGAGCTAGGTCAGAGAGGAGCTAGGCCAGAGAGGCACATATAGGGCCTGAGACAGGAGTATAAGTCTTCATTCTTAAAATAGTGCATTTGTTCATCCACTGTGTAGTTCTTGATCTTCATGTAAACAGCTGTGACTTAAACATGCATTTATCAAGTAGAAACCAGTGGTCCTACAGTAACTGAGTCGCTAATCTATGTATAATCCTCACTTTTTCTCCTGCGTGTCCCTGACCCAGTAGGAGGAGAGGGGTAGTCCCCTCCTGTGGGGATGGGTAAGGAACTAAACCAGGGAAGGAATAGGGTTCCTCACCTAGAATAGCTATACAACAAGATCCTATGTTTTGAATGCTTTAAGATTTATTCTGAGTGTTTAAGCCAAGGTTTTCAAATAATCCAGTACCTTCTGTCTTCTGTCCATCTTCCAAGCCCAGGGATGACAAGCAAATCAAGCATGGGCTTAGACAGCCAGACCTTCCCCTGCCTAACCATTGATCACGCTGTACCCGAGATAGATCAATGGTCGGAGCAACAGGAGCAATTTCTAGTGGCAGCTAACAGAGCTGGCGTATCACATTTCAGCCGCATAAATTTTAAAACCTTTCTTTCCAATGATCAAAGCAACGCCATGCCCTGCTGTGACTCTAGCATAATAACTGGCTTGAAAAAGATAAATCTTGGGCCAGCCAAATAGTTTAGTGGGTTAAAGCACCTGCAAACAGGCCCAGGGCCCAGGGGTTCAATCCCCAGGCCTGCCCTGCCAGCCCCACCCCACCCCTGGGGCACACTGAGACATCAGTTGAGACTGGGCGTGGTGGCACACTCCTGTAATTTCAGCTATTGGGAAGCTGTAAACAGGTGGTTCACTATGAGTCCAATCTAGTACTGAGACCCTGAAAACCCTGTAGACCCTTCCCTAAAATATAAAGATAAATAAATTAAATTAAATAAAAGATAAATCTTGACTCAAATTCCATGTGACCATGTGAATGTGCAGCGG
>NDGN011458314.1:0-42698 GCA_002564285.1 Tympanoctomys barrerae | reverse complement strand
CCCTTCCTACGAGCAGCTTTCCACATACAGGGACCAAGAGCCTGCCTGGAGCACAGAGCACCTTGCTGCGAACGGTCGTTCTGTTCTACCTTCACCCGTAGACTCTGCCTATTTCCTGGACAAAGACTAGTCTCACCTAGTGGTAATAGAGGACTCAGTGTTTGGTTCAAATGTCTGAAAAAAATGTCCTTTAAATTGAGCAATTTCATTTAACTTAATTTTCAAAGAACTGCTGTTTTTAAAAAAATTCCAGTTAAAAGCAAAATTAAACATTTCTAAAAAATAATATTTGATTAAGCAAATGCACATATTTAAAACATATGGGTACAAATGAATGGTTTTGCAACAGTGTAAACATATGACATTTGCACCCTTCAAAAAAATCTCAGAACAGAAACAAAAAAAGTTATTTTGGTTTAAACTATGAAGCCATTCTTAATAAGTAATCATTTCCTCAAGAAGAAAACCACTTGTACAGCCTCAACTTGTTTCACTTCAGTCCTGTAGGACACTGCACCTGAGAAGTCTACTCGAAAGCAAACAGAAAGCTTGTGGTTACTTATGTCACCTAACTCTACCATGGCCACTCACTGGACAGACACACACCACTCGCATACAAGGGCTGCCTTCCGCCTTGCAGTGCCTCTCCGGCCTGCTGGGACTGTCCCCTTGCACAGCACGTCTCCTCTGCTTGCATCGCCCCAACTCTGTCTCCTGGTTCCCTCCACTGGAGAACCATCTCTCTCCCTACTTCCAACTGTCAGTCTTTTATTTTTCTCTTCATTTATACTTAGAGTTTTTCATGTAAGAGAAAGCATGCCATATTTAAGCTCATGTGTCTGACTTATTTTACTTAATATCATGGTTTCAAGGCTTAAAAAAAACATTTAACTGAATCAGATTTTAAGGGTATTTTTCATAAAATATTTTCAATACAAGTGCTTTGCTTATACTTTGGCAAAATAGGATCTAGCTTTTTACCACACTTGCTATCATCTCTAAGCACCCATTCATAAATGTGGTGTTTTCTCAGGCATGAGGATTCAACCTGAGACTCTGAGCGCCAGTAACCTCCCCCCGGGGGAACCCTGAGCCACAGAGTCCCGCACTCAACCGGAAGCTCCAGATGACAGCGGCAGCTTCAGGTGAACACGTCCTAATGAAGGAAAAGACAAGACGCAAGGAAACCGGCTCCGGCTGTAGCTGTGGGGCAGGGGCACGAAAGGCAGAAGTCACTTGCTCTGCAGCCCAAGAGCTTCCTGTTACTGGCAAGCCTGCGCAGCAGCCACTGTGAGAATGTTCTCTGAGACGATGCTTCTTCCAAGAAAGTGGAAGAAGTCTCTAAGTGGAAACACACGCAACTTTTTAAGTTCTCCATAACAAAAGAGCCCAGGTTATCAACTTGTACAGTAAAAATTAAATCAAATTGATCATTTTTAAACTTCTTAGAGTGATACTGTTTGATATAACTTTCAGAAAAGTATCCTGTTTTAAGGAACATTTTGAATAAAAACTTTGTGCTGAGTTCAGAGTGCTTTTGAAGCCCAAGGACCAAATGTTCAGTTTTAACAAACCAACAATGTCTGCTCCTTTTACCCAAATCTTTTCAGCTTAAATATTCACAATGTGCCATTCTTGCCGAATCATTATCTGCCGTTTGCTCTGACAACAGCATCATATGGGCTATGAAAGGCTCCTTTCTTCTTGTGATTAGTCCCTAAAACTTTTCCTCATCTTACAGGGCTTTTCAGCATCCCAGAATGCATCGCTCAATTACAGTGCTGAAATTAACTGTAGGCCCCTCTTATTTATTGAGAAAAAAAATCCGTGTCATGGGTTGCCTACAATTTTATATCAAATTTCAAGTAATAAAAATATTAACGCTTTAAGGACGCCAGTTTTTAAGCCTACGACTTGTTTATTTTCAGCTGGGGGCTGCAAACCCAACCTTCAGATCCCTAGCATTCTTTGTAGCATGTAGCTTTTCCAGCAAATTCTAACTGATTACGGAAGATTTTTTTTATCTTAACATAAATTCCTGTGAATGTTTAAGTTTTTATCAGAGCTCTTTTGAAACCTAAATCCTCTCCTCCTTTGCTTACCAAAATCAGAATTCCTTCTCCTCCAAGTTAGGAGCTGCTGCATTTTATCTTGTTAGAGCAGGGAGCAGATACAAACCAAAGCAAGAAAACTGACAGTGCAGAAATGTTCCACTGCTGGTCATTTTGCTCGCACCAACAGACAGCACCTCCTCCTCAGGAGCAACAGGAATTTATCACGTAGAGGATGCCACGCTAACAGGCATTCTGTGACGTCAACATCATGAATTACATTTGCCAATCTTCACATATCATTAAACTGATTATTTCTTTTAGCAAAAGCCACCAACTACTCAGCACTTTTTCTGAGTGGGCTGAACGTCAAACACTAGAGCTGAAATACAATTAAAGGGTATGTGTTGGGTAAATAGAGACAAAAAACGCAGAAACAATGGGCCAAAGCAGGGACCGTGCGAAGCACACAGGAATACTTAACGTGCGGAGTTTTATTTATTTGTATTATACCTTCTGCCAACAGAAGAACGTAAATAAAAACACTTTTTAAACCTCAGAGGCCCCCACTCGCTCGTGCATACATTAATCATTCATACCGCGTGATTATTGTTCAGCATGTTCCACAACAACAAATTGGAGGGTGTGGGGGTTATTGTGGGTTTCAGCAAACCACATTCTATTTAGGCAAAGCCAAGTATTAAAGGGAGGCCTAACTTGCCAAACCAAGATAAATACATGCCATTATTATGATTGCATAAAAGCCACTGTTCTCTGCATTACAATTTCTCTTATAATTGACACTATTATAATTAAATGGATTCATATGTTTGCAATTCTTTTTTGAATTGTGAAGTGATTTAGCAATGATAGTGTCTCTAATTTCTTTTAACTATACTGACAAACTTCACTTAATCAGTGGTCTAAATACCACTCCGCCGCAATAAATTAGGTAAATACCAGTCAGGCCTGAACTGCTCTGAGCTGAAGTGTGTTATAATACAGTAGCAGTAACTTCTCCACGGCCTATGGCTGGAGGAAGCCGCAGCCCACAAGCTGGAGAGGACCTCAGAAAGCATGCCAGTGGCACTGAAGCTATTTTATGATGGGCAGGGAGGCAAGCACACCAGGGGAGCACACATGTACACACACACACACACACACACACACACACACACTCCACAGAGTTAAAACCCTATGCACTCAGAAATAAACAGGAAAAACCATCACTGCCAAACTCTCAACACTGATTTTGGGAGTTCTGCAGCCCCCTTTTCTCCTTCAGAGTTCTGGAATCCTTCACCTGCTTCTCCCTACCTGGAGACAGTGGCAAGAACTCACCACAGATACTGTCTTCCAAGAAGGATTTCACAATACATTGATGTCTATACAAAATGTCCGTATGTGAAGAATGAAACCCGCAAATAGTGAGGGTTAATAACTACGCTCCCAAGGTGATTGTTCTCTTCTCCCCTAAGTAACTTTAATTTTTTCTTTTATAAGAAAGTATGTTCTACATTTGATATGATGGGAAGTCCTATAATAAAAAATACAGGTAAGTACTGGTTGTTTTTAAAATGAACACGACAGAAGACACTTGTGGTTTTGATCGTTTAAATGTCTGTGAAATTCAATCCTGATAGTAAACACACTTTAGAGAATTCAGCGGTTTTCTGTGTGTAATAGTGTTAATTACTATTTACTAAACTGTGCTAATTCCCAGATGCTTAGAGGAAAAGGCCAGAGGCAGAGACATGGACTGATGCTAGAGTAGTACTGGGAAATTCATTTTCATTTTTTAAGTTAATTCTTCAGCACGAGAGTCTTATGGAAAAATGAAATAGAAAAAAGACCCTTAAAATTTAAAAACTGTCAAGAAGTAGAAAGAGCCAGGAGGATCATGTGACTTTGGCTAAATGATACATAATTCAGGGAACACTTGTAGTTGAAAAATATGAGACTATAGAGCTGTGGCCTGCTCTTTCCTCAGTGATCTTCTAAGTAACATATCTGTAACAGAGCTCATAAGTTCGTAAGGTCTATCTTAGTGAAAATTTAAAATAAACAAACTACAAGGAATACGTCGAATTGGGCAAAACTGGCTCTTTTTCTTTCAATGTTCTAAATTATGAATGAGAGCTCAAAGCTGGCTGGTTTGGTTTCCAAGTTTCAATGGAGACACCAAATTTCCAGCCAAAATGAAGCAAAATCCTTCTAAATCCTCTAAAAATGCAAAACCCTTTAAAAATATTCGTAGGATGGTTGTGGGAAAACAGCACTTCTAAGGAAAACACTTGGTAATCCCATGGGCAAGGCTGCGGCAGCCACGTGGCCAGGAGTGGGCGGAGACTCACAGGCTGCGGTGCCCGAGTGC
Organism: Tympanoctomys barrerae; assembly: GCA_002564285.1. Classification (NCBI taxonomy): domain Eukaryota; kingdom Metazoa; phylum Chordata; class Mammalia; order Rodentia; family Octodontidae; genus Tympanoctomys; species Tympanoctomys barrerae. Next base: position 38,273 of record NDGN011458314.1, on the reverse strand, counting down.
AGAACGAGGCCACTGAGTCTCTCGCTCTTTTCTTTCTCTCCCACTTCGCTGAGAAAATGAAAACACGCTAATAATTATAAAAACAATTTCCAGATATTTACTCCTTTTTTATACTTCCTTTGAGAAGTAATGAAGTAATCCTCGGAACACAGACCTGTGTCTTGAACATCACAGGGGCCCAGCAGGCGCTGGGTGAAGCGCAGGGACAAATCGACAGACACTATCAGATGTCTGTAAGACACGGCGATAATTCCACTCAGCCTCTGATGTGCACTCAACAAAAGTGACCGCGTCCAGCTGCGGTGGAAGAACGCTAGCACCTGCTTCCCCATGGTGCCGTCTCCCAGACACAGATTCACAGAACTCTCCAGGCCGAAGAGCCACTGCATGAAAGCGAAACGCCTTTACAGCGACTCCAAGAGTTCCAGTGAGACAGAGCAGCGCGGCTCCCGGCTCCCCAGGGTGACCGCGCCAGCATGTGTGCACGTCAGGGTGCGCCAGGCCCACACAGCAGGACTCGAGCCGGCTGTGTGCTGCCCTCGCGCCAGCTACGTTAGTCCTGATTTTCCCAGACGTGCCAGGCCTGTCCTGGGAAAGCGCCCAGCACGCACACATGTATGCACTCACTCACTCATACACACACACACAAACACACAGTCCCACAGAGCAGGTGGAAAACAGGCAGGAAGATGGCCTAGGACGCTGGCCAGGGCAGAGTCTTCACGTGTACTAGCAAAAATAAATAAAAACTACTTCCCTTCGAGAAAACCATTGAGGGGGCAAATGCAAAGTCACAAGTTTGACCCCTAGTGCTGCAAAAAAAAAAAAAAAAGAAAACCATTGAGGTTAACGAGCTACAGTATATGCTACTAGGATGAACGCACTAATAATTTTAAGAACATACTCTCTAATGTCTTCTATGCCTGGTAACTACCAACAGGCAGAAAAACAACACTGTCGCAGCAATTCACAGATTTGGGGAATTATGGAGACGTGAACGCAGAACTGCCTGCCTGCCCATCCTGGCCTGGGTCTTGGCAGGGTCAGGGCGCGCTGGGCCTCGATCTGCCCTTCCTGCATGCCCTTCCGTATCGATCCAGACTCCCTCGGGGTGGACACACTACATACTTACTGGACACGATGAGGTTTCTGAAGGCGGAGAGGGATACTTCTCTGCTTACAGAAAGCCCTGCAGGCAGAAAGCGCCCTTCTCAGCAACAGTGCCAGTTACTGTCTCCTTCGGAAGAGGGGAGCACCAAGGCCTCTGTTCCCCCAAGGAAACTGCACACACGGGGTGCGCAGGAACACAAGGGTCTCTGACCTCCTGCTGTGAGCACAGGGATGGCGCTAGGAACCCCGTTTCCACCAGGAGCCCCTCCAAGCTTGGGCAAATACTCTGGGATGCAGAAGCAAAGTACAAATCAGCAACAAACTAGGAAAGAGGAGGGGCCTCAACCACAAAGCAGGCCTCTACATACTTAGGTGTATCTGTTCCAGCTACCAGCACATCCCTGCCCAGTGCTATGAAGTAATGAAGCTTGCACACGGCCCCCCTGGAGATTGCTGCCTCATGCTCTGGATGAACAAGAAAGAAACAAACATCTTGTTATTTTGAGACAGGATCTCACTCTGCAATTCAGGCTAGCCTTGAACTCATGATAGAGCCCCAGCTGGCCTCAAACTCTTGGCGATAGTCCTGCCTCGGCCTCCCAAGTGCTGGGATGAGAGGTGTGCACCACCACACCCCAGCTAGAAGGAAACAAATATTTATTGGAGTCTTCTACGTGCCAGCAATGGAAATACTTTTAGGCATCACAACCTGATGCACACACAGGATCCTTGTTACCTCGGCTGGTCAGAAGACTAGGGGTTGGCGGGATCTAAGCTGCCTGCCTGGAGGACCAAGCTCTCAGGGCAGCACGAGGCTGACGACAGCATCCGCCTCAGCCCTCCGCCGTTATGCGCAGAAGCCAATGACGTGGAGTCGCTCTCACGGGCAGTGCGAGGGCAGCAGCCTCCCCTCCGAGGCAGGGCTTAGCTGCACAGGGGTTGTGGCTGACTCTTTCACAGCTTCCTTTCGCCCGAACCTGCCCAAGTTCCCTTCCCCATCCCTGCACTCTCCCCAGCAAGACCCAGGGGTCCCTCCCTCCTGGCTTCAGCTCTGCTGTGGAATAGTAGCTGAACCTAGTGCTTCTGAACAGCCCTGAGGCTGAAGAAATGCTAAGAAGAAGAGCAGATCACCATTTTAACCATAAATTTCAAAATTACCTGTAGTTCTCTTCTGGCGTAGTTAAGCACATTGATCGTGTTCATGCTGTAGACGCAGCTATTTAAAAGCTTTAGGGATCCCCTTTCAGGGGATCAGACACAGGCAGAGAAGCACAACAAGGTTGTAAAGATAACTACTGTGCTGACAGAAGACATCATGCAGACCGACCCCAAACATCAGCCTCAGAGCAATTCATTTACCCAAGCAACCAGTTGCTTCCTAGAATTATCAAAATAAAATGAACTGCTCAAATTGGAGAAAATTGGGAAGCTTCCTGGTTTGTTGGGGCAAGTGAGACGACACCCATATTCCTCATGGTGGTGTTTGCTTCTCATCCAAGACAGAAGTGGGTTCCTTTCTTTGGAATTCCTAGCACTGAAATGCCCTTCACATGCAGCTCTTTAAAAAACAAAACCTGCAGCATGGAGCCAGGCATCCCTGGGAACTAAACTCTGGAAGCTATGATGACACGCCTTCCAGGACAGAAGATGGGAGGACAGCCTGGGGCCACTCAGGCCACACTGTTTGGGAGACCAGACCACAGGAGCATAGCTGCCCACTAGGTGAGACTGCGGGGCGGCCCATGACATGGAGGAGCCCCCCCCGAGCCAGCTCAGCGTCCATCAGCACCACCAGATCCCATCACCACGGTTCTCCTCCCTATCAGTGACATCAGCAAGCAGGGACCCTGTCCCATCTTTAGCAAGTAAGCTATCAAGGGTTTTCATTAAAGCAAGGTTTGTGGGAGCTGCCCTCTGTTTCCCTGCCTGGGTTAGGATGAGCTGGGGAAGCAGAGGCAGGGTCAGAGGTCAACTGACAGGGAAGCTACTGCCAGGCCTCTGCCTCCTGCAGTCCTGAGGACGCAGTGCCTCTGCGTTCACCTGATTGGCACAAGAGGCCACCATACTCCCCACGGGCTGCAGGTCGCAGACATGGACTGGGCTGTCTACCTCCTGGAAGAAGCCACCCTCCTGGACACTGCGGGGTGACTCCGATGTGCTTTACCTTCACTGGGCATTTCTGGAAAGGCCCTCTGGCTCAACATGAAGAGAAGAAGCTGAGTGATTACGGGTGGGCTTTGTCTTCTAGTTCAAGCACACATAATGGTTCTCCTAACACAGTGACCACCGTCTGTCTTCCATAGCCGTGGCTTTAATGTTTTTATTTCCTGACCAGGTACAGTCGAGAACACGTGGCTCACAGGGGAGCGACACTGCATGGCCGTGACTGCAGGGGCACGGCCGCACTAGGCATTTCCGGGGCGTTGCCCAGCACGGCAGGCCGTCCTGCAGGTGGTGCCCGAGCTTGTACACCTTGGTAACAGTACGACTGTTTAGAGCAGTTTGACAGCCTCAAAGAATCCATCAGATGTGTTTTGAATCTCTGTATTAAAAATACATCTTGAAGTAATTCTAAAATCCCTATTTAGATGTCACTTTTTTCATTTTTTAAGGATATTTATGCATGGAGAAACACCTGCATTTTGGTAAACAGCTCACTGCAGGCCGTATCTTTTATTGACAACTTAAACATGTCATAATCCTACTTCGTGTTAGAGAGATAGAAAATTGTATTACTTGATCTTTGCAGAGTTTTGCAAATTTGATTATATTATTATTACTAGAGAAGTTGACCGTAGGGATAAGTCAAAACTAAAGCCTATTTTACAAACAGTGATGACTTTAGCAAGCAGAGTGTATAACCTAAATGTCAACTGCTATATGGGCTGAAGCATTAAATAAAAAGTGCATTTATAAAACATCTTCAATTCTTCCACACCATGAAATATGATGCAGCAACAGAAAAGGAAGTCTTCAGAACCAAAGGCTTGGCTGCGAAACACCCAGAGGTGAAAACCCGTATCTGCGAGCAGAGGTCTGGGCACACAGGCAGACTCAAAAGAAAGTTTAATAATTTGAGGGGAACTTTATAAATCCCCACTTTCTAATTCACGTTCTAATCTCTACAGCAGTGGTGGCCTGATGAGAATGACAATACTACTAATAGCAGCAGCAAAATCAGGTGCCACGCTCAGGTGCTACGTGGGGTGCCACGCAAGATGTTCCTGATGGTCACAGGTAGCTCTACTACTCGACTAACTTTAATTTCTATCAACCAGAAACTACTTTCTCTCTCTCTCTTTTTTTATGTATTTAGTACATGGTCTACAGGGTCTCACTACACAGGTCAGACTTGTAGTGATCCTCCCGTTTATAGCCTCCCAAGCACCACGCCCAGTCTCAATCTCTGTCTCAGCACACCCTGGCGGCGGGGCCGGCACAGCATGCCGGGGATCAAACCCTGGTCCCTGCATCTGCCTAAGCAGGTGCTTTAATCCACTCAGCTATCTGGCCGGCCCCAGAAATCACTTTCTAACTTCTTAACTCAGTCTTCACTCCTGGAACCCAAAGTAGATAAATGAGCAAATCTCTTGCTTTTCCAGACTTCTTCTTTTACTTGCAAGGGTTGACGCTGGGGCTCCATCTAACCCAACTGGTTCAATCCAAACCTGGAAAGCTCTCAAACCTGAAAATCTCTAGCAGGGACAGCTTGATAAGTCTCACAAAACATGAGCATGGAGTCTCCCTGATCTGGGTCATGGCTTCAATCACCTGTCCTTTGGGTCTCAGCACAGCCATGAAGTTCAGCCACACAGGGACAGATAAAGCTGCCAAGCATGGTGGATACCATTTTTCAGGTGTAACTCTGGTGGTGACTTGTGGTCCCCACTTTCCCAGTATAGACCCTTCCCTGGGACAATCACAAAAGCTAACCCTTAGTCTAAACACATTCCTGAAGTGGGGATAGAAACTGATGTGCCTGAGTGTGTGCGCACATGTGTGTGTGCGCGCACACACACACACACATGCCTGTGTGCAACGTGAACAGGTACAGGCAGCCAGGAGACGCTAGGAGCCCTGCATCTGACCATCATTAGTGCAATCAGAGTGCAAGATGCTGACAGGTCTGGGAGCAACTGGGTTTTACTCTGCGGCGCCTGCTCTCCTTTCCAAGGAACCTTACTCAAGTAGTAATAAATATTCCCTATACACTATGTGGTATCAAGGGCATTTTACCCAGGAAAAACAGTAAAATAAGATCACTGTGGGGCTGTGGTTCTTCTAACTGGAGTTCAGCTGTGGTGGGAAAGCATGCCCATGTGCCAGTGTGGATTTAAATGACATATCACCAACTGGAGATGCCAACAGCACAGGGAGAAGCGTGGGCCACGTCAGGAGCAGGGTGACATATACTGGCTCCTCCTTGGATGTGGCCTTGCAGTCTGTCCCACACAAACACTTATCTTCACAATCCCCGTCTCCTGTTGACATTGAAACATTCACACAAAATCTATATTAGGCGCCTGGCGTCTCTGACTCAAATGGTATCCAAGTCTGGAGCATCGGCCCGATGCCTCAGTGAACTCAAATATCAACTGCCCAGCAGACACTCGCAGGGGCCAGATCCAAGGCCTCGAGACAGCTGGTGGCACACACGTTTCCACGCACAGGAAACCAAAGCCCAGGTTATTTTAAATGTGAAGTCTCATCATTGTCACCCCAGGCTGTACTGAACTATTCGTGCTTCTTTTTCTCCTGATCCAACTGCCTGATCCAGGGACCACTCTGGGAATGTACCACAAGGGACAGGGACAGGAACAGTACGAGGTCATAGCACTGACCCTCCTCAGGCCCTGCACCAGACATTAATGGTGACAGGCCACAGGGAGGAGGACAGGAGTACCTACTCCTTTGATTATCCACAACTGGTCTAACCACAGTGCCTCCCTTCTCCTACCTCTAGCTCGGCCTCCTCTGGGCCTCTTGGGCACCATGTGGGCCCAGCCTGAAGCTTACACCTGTCTGAGGCAAGGCCCTACAAGACCTAAATGTTGGTTTCCTTCTACAAACCAGGAAAACTCTCCTTTATTGAGAACAAGTACAATGGATGTGGAGGAAGAGGGGCCATACGCCTTTGTCAACGTTCTCTGAAATGTCTCTGACATATTTAAGCAGATGCCTAGGGAGTGATAGGGAACCTCATAAATATCCTCCACTCACTAAAGCTTTGCAGGGTCTTTCCCATGTTATCTGCCGCACACGCTGTCCCACACACTCCGGACAGAATGTGCACATAACTCTACTGCCCTCATGAGTTATCTTCACAGTTACTCTCAGTCCCTACCAATAACACACTCAGAATCCAAACATCCTAGTTTCTCAAATCCAAACTAATCACACAGATTAATACTGCGCGGTCCAAGAAGTACATGTAACTTTTTGGACAGTCCTAAAGAACAAGTTTTAGCTGTGCCAAAGGTGACACAGAGGGACATTTCCAGTGGAGTAAAGGCACTATGTGAGCAGCAGGAGGGATCCGCCTTCGTGTTCCGCCCTACCATGCTCCGGCTGCTTCCTTATCTCCCTCAAAGAGCAAATGGAAATCTAAGTTCTCAGAAAACTGGATTTCTTCACTTATAAAAATGGGATTAATAATAACAAGGCTCTGAAGAATCAGAGAATTAAATGACATAATTTATGGAGTCTTCTCTTGCTAACTTTTAAACTGCATAGTTATACTTATCACTATTCAAGTATCACTATTACTAATAAAATCTGGCAGTTTATTTCTGATCTGTGACAAAGTGCTGACTGAAACTGCGAAGAAAAACCCATGGAGCCAAAATTCTCGGTTACTGTAGCTTCATGAAGTACCACTGCGAACTTCCTCAGACGTGCGGGCAGCGCTCTCCAGCCCCCACACGCAACTCATGAGCAAGCCTCAAGCCCGGGCTGCAGGCATGGTCTGCAGCCCTGGAGGAGGATGCAGCCCACTCGCCTGGGGAGTGGGCAGAAGCGCAGAGATGAAGACACCTTAGGGCCACACAGGTGTGCAAGCCTCCTTTCTAACACAACAGGCCTCACGCAAGCTAGTTCCTTACTTGAAATTTATTGCTATAAATACAGAGCATGAAAAATGTAAAACCAAAAAAAAAAAAAAAAAAAGTGAAACCATGCCAGTTCAGCCATTACATTGGCCCCAATCCTTTGCTAAATTTATGCATTTCTCTGGTTTTCTTAAATGCCAGAGAGCCAGGCAAACAAGTATATTGAGCTCTTCATTTTGGTAAAGAAGGTTACCTAAATAGTGCATGTAAATGGAGTCCAGACAATTAAGGAAAGGACAGCTGGTCTATTTTGCAGATAAGGAAGGCAGGTCTGACACGTCCACTCAGGAAGAGTCACAAGGGCATCGCCTCAGAATCCAGGATCTTTGGAAGTCCTGTACCTTTCTCAATGCTTTTTCCTACTTCCTATCTTTTTCCAATAAGAGAGAAATTTAGCAGAACAAAAGCATGACTCTGCACAAGACATGTCAGAGAACATAGGCCATACTAGAAAGCAGCTACAAATAAAGACATACCTCCATAGCAAATAGGGCAAAATTCAAAGCGACGATGGGTGCTGACGTGGCATGTATCCAGAGGTCCCTTCCTCTCCAGTTGAAGCCTCCCACTCCATATTTGAACAGTGACAGTAATTGAAGCCCCTGGGATATACGCCCTAGGGCAGAAGAGCTACATTCAAGGTGGACTTGCACATATTAATTCCCCCATACAAAATACACAGCTCAAAACAAAATGAACAAAACAAACCAGGCTATGCGGCCACTTTGCCAGCCACAGCAGGGCAAGGCAAAGGCTGTGTGTGGCGCTCTTCCCCTCCGCAGCGTTGCCGGGCTTCAGAGACGCTGCGCTTCCAGGCGCAGAACCACGCTAGGCCTTGCGCCCCCAGTCCTGCCCTCGCTGTCTGTACGCCGCTGGCCACAGGCAGCTTGGGTCCCTGGACACTCAGATGCAGCAAAAGAAAAGGTTTGGGGACCACCGCATTTTCCTGATCACATGCTTCTAACATTAGACTAGCAGAAAAAAGTCTGGGACGAGGCCCGCCAAGATGTCAGTGTGAATTATTTTTGGGTGGTGGAATACATATGACTTGTATTCCTCATATTTTACAAGTCTATAATAATCCCATACCATTTGCTATAAAAAACTTTTAAAATAAAATTATTTACTTTATTTCGGTTCTGCCTGCACACTGTGATGTGAACCTTGGAGGCTGCATGAGGAATTCGCATCCTTGAGGGATTACATAGAAAAGTATATTTAAAATCACATCAAAAATAAATAAATAAATAAATAATGCCTCAAACCACTGGAGGAAAAGCCACCTGATTACGCCTAGGTGGTAACTGCTTCCAGAAAAGTAAATCTGCGCAGTCACTGCTCAAGGAGCAGGTTTTCTCTTCTAAATTAAACACGCAACTCCAACAGACCATCCAACTCCTCCAAGTACTCATTATGCATGAAAAATCAACTTTTACTTAAGATCACTGAAATGTAAGAGACGGCTTTCCCACGCACGAGAAGCCCCTCGCCGCGGCCTCCGGGGCGCCGGGACGCCCGCCGCTGCCCCGCGGACGCGCACGCGCAGAGCCCGCAGCAGCCGCGAGTCCCGCCCTCCGCGGCTGGAGCCCGCGCAGGGGCGCCGCGGGGACCGGGAGGCCGGGGGCGCGTCCCGAGCTGGCGGGCGGGCGGGGCTGGGGCTCTCGCGTCCGGGCGGGCGGCTTCCCTTGGCGGTGATAAGCACGTGCCGCGCGAGGGCGTCTCCAGGCCCGCAGCAGGACAGCCGCAGGCCGCGCTCAGCCTGTTGGCGAGGAGGCGGCGGCGGCGAGGCGTTCCCCGGGCCTCACTGCGGCGTCGCGGGGCGCAGGCCCCGACCGACCTGCGGCTCCCGCGCGGGCGGCTCCTGGGCAGCGCGGGCCGCCGGGACATGCCCTTTCCCCGGGGAAGGGGCTCCGCAGGAGAGAGCTCCGCGCAGCCAGGCCCGGAGGCCCCGCCTCCTCCGAGGGCGCGGCCTCCTCACCCGCCTGCGGGGTCTCCTCATCGGCCTGCAGGGGTCTCCCCACCCGCCTGCGGGGTTTCCTCACTGGCCTACAGGGCCTCCTCACCTGCCTAGAGGGGGTCTCCTCAACCGCCTGCAGAGTCTCCTCACCGGCCTGCGGGGTCTCCTCACCTGCCTACAGGGGTCTCCCCACCCGCCTGCGGGGTCTCCCGGCTTCCGCACAGCCTCCTCAGCTGCCTGTGGGGGTCTCCTCACCGGCCTGCGGGGTCGCCACCCGCCTGCGGGGTCTCCTCACCCGCCTGCGGGGTCTCCCGGCTTCTGCATAGCCTCCTCACTTGCCTGTGGGGTCTCCTCAACTGCCTACAAGGGTTTCCTCACCCATCTTCAATCTCTGACCTTCTCCCAGCCTCCTCCTTGGCCTCCTCCTCCCTGGGCTTCTCCTCCGGCCTCCTCCAGCCTCCCCCGCCTCCTCCCCGCCGCCTCCCCTGCTTTCTCTTCGGCCTTCTCCAGCCTCCTCCTCTGCCTCCTCCTCCGGCCTCCTCCTCTGCCTCCCCGGCCTCTTCCTCCTCCACCTCCCCAGCCTCCTCCGCCGGCCTCCTCCCCCGCCTCCTTCCCGGCCTCCTCTCCGCCTCCTCCCCACTGCCTCCTCCGGCCTCCTCCCTACCTCCTCCCTACCTCCTCCCCAGCCTCCTCCCCGCCTCCTTCCCCGGCCTCCTTCTCCTGCCTCCTCCCCCAGCCTCCTCCCGGCTCCACGCCCCACCCCCGGCGCGTGGCTGACGACTGCGTCCCAGGCGCTCTCTGGACGTCGCCCTACACAAGCGCTTCCGACTGGGTGTTCCCGGGAAGGCAGGTGCCTCCGCGGCCGCACGGACGGCTGCGCCTCGGCCTCGGCCTCGGCCTCGGCCACGGGAGAGTTGTCCTCGGAATGATGCGCCGGCGTGCGCCTGGCTTCTCTGGCCGGCGTGGACCGCCAGCCGTCCCGCGTGCGCAGGCCGTTTCGGGGATCCCTGCGCGGTCCCGGCCTGCCCCGGGCCTGGGCCAGGAGGACGCTGGCCGAACCCCGGGGGAAGCGGCGGCCTGGCGCTGCCCGAGCCTCGTCCCCAGCCGGGCCGGCCCTGCGGGCTCTTCGCCCACGGAGGCCCGGACGACCGAGGCCTGGGCTGGGACAGCCTCCCGGCGTGGCCGGCGGCCAGCTCAGGGGCATCCCGGGCCGAGGCCCGCAGCTAACCCCGAGCTGCGTGCGGGCCCCGCAGCTAACCCCGAGCACATGCAGGCAGGGCGGAGTCAGGACAGTGGCCAGCCGGGTCCCCTGGCCGGTCTGCTCCGGCGTCACAGAAGCCCCGGGGCCCCACTGCACAGGGCCACGCAGCTGGCCAGGAGCCTCCTCCACAACTCATCGAGGGGGAGACCCCACACCCTGGGGAGGAGGGGCAGCACTGCCCCTCGGGCTGTGTTCAAGCTGGGCTCCCTGTGCAACTGTAGTCCCAGACTGGGGAGGCCAAGGCCGAAGGCTGGGAAGTTCGAGGCTGGCCTTGTAACTTAGAGAGGATTTGTCCAAAAATTAAACATAAAAAGCACTAGGCGTATAGGTGTTGCGAAGGCCCTGTGATCAGCCTGCAATACTCCCCCAAAAAGAATGCTGGGCAGGTATAGCGGGGCACACCTCAGCCTGAGCTGCTCAGAAGGCGGAGCCAAGAGGATTTCAAATGTAGTGAGACCCCGTGCAAAAGTAAAAATGGGAACAGGGCTGTGGAAGTGGTTCCATGGGGAGCACTTGCTCCCACGAGCAAAGCCCTGAGTTCAAGGCCCAGAACCCCCCTCCGCGGATCGCAGTGGTGCACGTGAGAACGCCACCTCCACGGACCCGACAAGGCTCAAGGTGCCGCAGACCCGCCTGCCGTGCCGGCCTTCGGCCTATGGCAGCAACACTTTCGCTGCTGCTTTCTTTGAAGCTGAAAGGACAGTCACTGAGCATCCACAGTTCCAAAGAACTGTCACAAGCCCGGTGTGCTGGTACGTGTCTCTAATCCCAGCCCGCGGGCAGGAGAACTGCCGAAGTTCAAGGCCAGCCTGGGCTACTGAGCAAGACCTCGTGGAAAGAAAGAAGGGAAAGGGAATACAGAAACGAAGGAAGAACGAGTCAGAGGCACTGATAAAGCCTGGCCCGGTGTTCCGGAGAACACAGCCTGGTCCAGGCAGCTGCACACCAGGAGAAGCCAGCCGGAGCCTCCGAGCCGGAAGGGGAGGTGGCCAACCCAGGAGGGCGCTGCGAAGGACAGACACAGCCCTGACCCGCACAGGGTCTGAGTGCGTGCACAGGCCTGGGGTTTAACTGCTTTGTTCCTGGGGCAGGGTCCTGGCCTTGAGCTGACCACATGGCCCAGGTTAGTGCTGACCTCAGCGCGACCCTCCTGCCTCAGCCTCTGCATGCCCCGGGGTGACAGGCCTGTGCCCCTGCGCCCGGCTTGGCACTTCCTTCCAACTCACAGGACTCTCCAAGGGCTGGAGCTTCTCCCCATGAAACCCACCCATGCCGGCTCCGAAGTCTGGCCCGGGCCTGGTGCTTTCACCTGGAGGAGTGGCCTGGACTCAGGCTCCTGCAGAATAGCAACACCCTGACACCCAGGGAGCTCAGAGTAGGAAACACGTTCGAAATAAAATACAGTGCGGGCGAAGCAATCCAAGACAGCCCCTGCTGCGTCAGCAAGACCCGGCCTGGCGACGGAAGTTGCTGTTATACAATCCCCGCTTCCCCCCAAACTGCACTGTAACTCGGGAAGTGAAGCAACAACTGGATGGTGACCAGTTCTGGCTGTTTACATAGTTTCACACACAAATGTGCAGTCTCCATGACTCTCCGTGACGGGATTTACACAAGGCCCTCCCAATAAATAAACTTGAAGTGCTGTGTATCATTAGCACATGGCGAGAGTTTAAGCTCAGTCCTTTCGCTCACTCCTTGAAAGTCGTGGAATGTTCTCCCCGTAGGGGTGTCCAGCTTTCATCGCACACCCTGATTCTCCTCTTGTGCAGATCAAAAGCTTTTGTTTTTCAAATAAAACAGAAGGGTAGAAAATCAAACCAAAAAAAGTTCTTTACGCATTCACGCCGCAATAATCAGCAACAACTGCACATCAGCTGTGTGTGTAATTATAACTCTGCCATTTTAAAAGTTGCAGATATCAAAAATGCTTATGGACTGTGTGCTAATTTATGGCATTTCTCCAGACCCGGTATGCATCATTTTTCTTACCCACTTTGCATACCAAAGTATCTAGGATAAGATTAACAGAATTAGTGGCAATAAGTCTCACAAACAGACCTTCTGAGGAACGCACTGAAGTAAACCCTCAGCCGCCAGCGCTGTGTCCCTGGATGCCGCATGGGCTCACACACACAGGGTCCCCAGAGCCTCACGCAAGGCTCTCGCCCAGGGGACAGGCACGGTGCTTCGGTGTCTCCTGTCCCTCCATCCCACCATCATGTTTCCACTCTTTCCACCTAACTGGATTTTAGTAAAAGAACCTGCGAGTATGTCCACAGCGGCACGCTACAGAAGTAAAGCTTCATCTCCACCAACAGAAGCGGGAAGCTGGACGCAAAGGCAGAGCCCAGGCTCTGGGGACCTTGGTCCCCACCTTCCTGGAGTGCTGGGGTGACCCACGAGGAGTGCAGCGGGACATCAGCTGGGACCCAGCCCTGCCAGAGGACACTGAGACAGGAATGCCGCTTGGCTCTTCACAAGTGAGGAACACATGGGAGTCTGACGTTTAAGACCAAGACTGCCTTACATGTGGCAAGTGTTCACTAAAATCGTCAAGAGGAGTGCCACCACCCAGGCACCCTGGAGTCCAGTCTGGCCTGAGGATGCTCCGACAGTCTCCGTTGGAGCTGACTGCCCCCGCCTCACGGCCCTGGCCATGGCCCCCAGGGACAGCACTGCCCACTGATTCGCCCTGCGCCCGCCATCCCCAGCTGCAGCGGCCTTCCCTGCCCCTCTCTTCTTCCTTGCTCCTGCTTCCTCCCTCCTCTCAGTTCCAGCAGAGACAGGCATACAGCCTGGCAAATACTGCTGAAGTTTCCATGAATTCTTTATAAACTTCTTAATGTTACACTTAGGCACACGGAGATGCCAAGCTGTACTTCCATCAGCAGGCAGCGCACTGGTCTCCAACTCAAAAGCAAACCATGCTGCGCAGGGGGCCAGGCTCGCTTGGAGGCGGGATGCTGCAACACAGCTTACAGAGTCGGCATAGTCCAGCGCTCTCACAGAGACAAAAACAAGACGCTGACCACTTGGGCTACGGGGTGTCTCTCCACAGGACACTTCATGACCACCAAAGACCACAGTGAGAATGCCTGTGAGCCCACAGCGTAGAGCTGCCTGTTCCCAAGTGGGGTGCAGGCAGGTGGGTGCTGCCCCATGCTGTGTTCTGGCCAGCAACCCACGGGGTGGCCAGAGTCTTGTACGAAATGCATCTTCTATTGCTGAGGAGCTGGGAGGCAGCAGAACCCCACCACCCCCGCGCCTCCCACACTCCACACCGCTAGAGGCTGGACTCCGAACCTCCTCGCAGTGTTGGGGGCACGCGTGGCTGTAACGTCCCAAGGATGAATGTGGGACTGCTCCAGAGCACGTGCTGAACGCAAGCGAAGTGGCAGGCTGTGCCTGGAGACACCGCTGCTGTCGCCTCAGGTTTCTGGCGCTACGTTCTGCCTTGGCTTCCAGCTCCACGCTCCACTGCTGAGCAAGGCAGGCAGGTGCCCCCCCGGCCAGCGCTGAAGGCAGTCAACGTGTACGGTGCGCCGCTCCTGGACACCGTGAGGGCTGTGGGCCTCTGTGGCCTGCATCACAGTGCCCCATGTTCTGGGGCCTCCCAGCATCCCCCCACATGTTAACTTGTGCTGCTCTCACCCCTGAACAGAGAGGACCATCAGGCACAGCGGGCCAGGTGGCTCTGGGAGACCGCAGTGCTGGTGAGCATCCGGGCTCCCTCACCTGGCAGCACCTGACTCCCGGGCTGGCCAGGACACACCAGGCTCAGGCCTGTCCCTGCTGTGAGTGGCCGCAAGGCCCCGCAAGTCACTAAGGAAATAAACAAATGTGCTCCTGGCCTTGATGCCCGGAATAAGCCCAGGCAAGGACGTCTGTGGCTGTGAGGTTCACAGAGCTTAACGTGGGGCTTCCACCAACATCCGAGCCAGGCCACAGGTGAGGCGGCCACAGTGGCATGCCTGTAATACCAGTCATGGTCAGAGGGGGCTGAGGCAGGAGGATGGGTTGCTTAGTACAGGAATTTAGAACAAGCAGCAGCAACAAGCAAGACCCGGTCTCAAAAAGTAAAGTAAAATAAGCCACGAGTTTGTTCTGCCACATGACACTGTGCTTCCCACTTGGCTAAAGTTGAAAATGCCCCCACTGTCCCCACAGGAGATGGTGACCAGGGCAGGCGGAAGTGAGCGGCAGACAGCCCACTCTCCTCCTTCCACATGTGCCCCAGACGTAGTGAGAGACAAGCTGAGCCCTGTCCCACAGCCTCGAAGCGCAGAACAGGCTCGTGCCAGGACATGCTGAGGCTGGGAGGGTGTCACCCCAGGAAAGTCCCACCCTGACCTGGGAGGGTCACTGCCAAAACCGGACACACACTAATGCCGTAACATTGTCCTAGGCTCTGTGTACAAGACGCGCGTGAGGCACGAATGGATTTCGCAATGCCTCGTCCACAGACGAGGGAGGCACTGGACATGTCTCGTTTTGAAAGGGGCAAATATTACAATTCTTTAAAATCCTCCAAAAACTGAAGGGCTTCTTGTCCTAGGCATTTTGGGTAAGGGATAGTCAACCCATGTGCAAAAATGCACACAAGGGGCACACCTCACCTGCAGGAAGCTAGGATTAAGATCACACACACACGCACACACACACACACACACACACACACGCACACTTTCCCCAGAGAAGAGAGGCCATAGCACGCATGGTTTTGAGTCAAGCAGAGCTGGGTTCAAGTCTCCCCTCTGCTGCACACTGGAGCTGCTCCTGTGGAGCACTGCCTTGGCCAACTGCAGAACACACAGCCTGGAGTGAGGGTGTGTCACATTACTTCTCTCATTGCTGGGACGCAATGTATGATGCCAAAGTTAAAGGAGGGAAGGCTTATTTAGCTCACAGTCCATACCAGCCTGGCTCCAAGGCAGGATGGACATAGAGGAGACAGTCTTTGGTGAGGCAGCAAAATGAGCAGGGACCTTAGCAGCTTCTTTCTGCCCTTTTTACGGTGGTCTAGGCAACCAGGATTAGGGCAGCATCAACCCATCAGCAAACCCATTTCATAGTCAGCCGTCCTTAATCCCCACACCCTTCATTCCAGCACTGTGTCCTCAATCAGTCCCACACTCTAGATCCAGCCACCAGGAGAGAGCCCCACCTGTGCCCCAGGGGGCTTCAGAGGATACCTACACACAACCATGCAGAGGCCAGCAGCGGCCACACAGCAGGGGTGGAGGGAGGCCAGCCCGTGGCCAACAACCAACAAGGCATCCTCCCTGAGGGGCGCAGGGCCTGGCGTCCACAGGAGCGTTTCCAACGCACTTGCACAAAGAGCTCTGTGCACACAAAGAGAGGGCGCCACACAGCACATGCCGACCCAGCCCTGCGCCCCGTCTTCCCCCAGTACAGCTGGGCGCGCACTGCGTCCTCTGCCTGCGCTCTCCCATGTTGAAGGGCTAGTAATATTCACTCTCCCAGTCGGGAGACAGAGAACACAGCTGAGGAACGGCGAGGCTGGCGAGGCGGGCCCGCTCCTGTGCCCAGCACCCGGCCACGCTGCCCCTGCCAGCCTGCTCCCCAAGCGTGCGCCGCACTTCAGAGTGGGAGGGAGGCCGAGAGCAGTGCTTCTCTCCTGGCCTTGCTTAGGCTGGCAACGAGGTGGCACGGAGAACACAGCGTGCAGGGCCGAGGCCCTGCCTTCCAAGTGAGCCAGCCAGCACACGCGCGTGCAATCTGAAATTCTAATTAGGGCGCCATGTGCTGGTGACATATGGCCACACGCTGACAGCTGGGCGGCCAGGTTCAGGAACAGACCTGGGCTCTGAAGTCACAGTTGGCAGGAGCAGAGCTCTCTGCATGCGTGGCGCCAACATGCCTGGAAAGGGCTCTGCCACTGCGCTTACCCTCCACCCTTGGCACCGCCTACCTGCCCTGGGCAGCCTCTACCCAGGGCCACGTAGGCCACACTTGGAGAAGATGCCCCGACCACAATGCCCAGGCCCCACGTGCATTGTGACGTGCACAGCCAAGGTGCTGGCGCCCGGGACGGCAGCACACCAGCAGTGCTGAGGGTCACGAGCTCACGGCACCTGCTGCCGGCCTAAAGAAATCAGCGACTTTGCACCCAAACCTGCCTTGGAAGTGAGTCACATGGAAGAGAAGCTGAGTCCTGTTAGCAGTGCTTCGAGAATGAGCAAAAACACTTCAGGCAACGTATCAGGCTGAAAGGTTAGGTTTGCTTTTCTCCTCCCAGAACTTTTTCTGCTGTGGTGAATTGAATGGTGGCACTGTGACCTTGGGAGCTTAGCCAGAGGCCTGAAAAGATTCGTGAGCAGGCTCATGGGTTGCCTTTGCCTTGTCACCTACTTTTCCTGGCCCATCTGGCAATTTCCTCTGTACGAAGCGGGCACAGCGACACAGGGGTCTCTCGGCTGACCAATTTGTGGGCAGCACTCTCCAGGGACCCAGTTCTTCCCAGCAGGTGCCCCCCCCCCTCAGGCACAAACTGGGACCAGAGTGGGCAGCACGCCGTGGCGTCCGAAGCTTTGTCTCCCTTTACCAAATACCACTATCAAGCCCACCAACTGGACTAAAGGTGGAATCACTACAGAGGTGGAAGATCAAACTTCAACAACTTAACTAAAAGCCCACTGTTCCATCACACACACACACACACACACACACACACACACTCCATTAAAGTCTTGAACCATGTGACACAGAGGAAATTTCACTTTGCTTTTAGCATGGGCACTGCCTGGAACATGGAGAAAAACAGATTTACATCACAGGATTCAACTTCAATCCTGTGATTGAAGACCAACCTCTGCCCACTCTGCTGCAGGCTGCAGAACCGAGACCCAGGCTGGTGTGAACCTGGGAACCAATGCGCCTGCGTGCACTGCCCTTGAAACCAAGCGCGATGGCACGCGGCAGAGGGCCCCCAGAGGTGAGCTCTTGGGGGTGAAATCAATGGCCACAATGTTGCCCTCCAAACGTACCCCCACGTGCCTGTGAGGACAGCAGACAGAAGCAGGCGGCCATGATCTCAGTTCCCAGGATGCTCCAGCCTCGCCCCACGCCAGCTTTTCATCAGGATGCTCCGCCACAGATGAGGACAAGGGCCCACCAAGCAAGGTGCAGTGCTGCCCCGAGGGATGCAAAGTCTTTGCTGGATGAAGATACTTTACAGAGTCCACTGCAACCCCTCAGGTCTTGCCTGACAGAGACACCTGGCCCGGCTCTTCCCTTGGACCCAAACGGTGTTGTGCTGGGCCGCTGACACTGACGCACACGCAGGGAAAGTCACACCTACCGCGCTTCGCCTGAAATCAACGCCAAGAGTGGGAGCTCCGGCCTTAAACCCAGCATGCCATCAGCAGGCTGGACCTGGAGAAATGAAGTCTCACGCAGAATCCCAGACTGCTTGAGAAACGCAAGTGCTCTGTAGGGAATGGCAGGCTGACCTGTGCATGAAGTTTTGTCTGACACTGCAGCTAGTTTAATAAAAACCACAATAGTTCCTAGTATATTACAACAGTGAAGTGTTTCTAATAAAATATGATCCAGCTGTACTTCTGAAGAGATCAAAATTGTAAAAAGAATTCATACATACAAAGCCAAAACAAATTTTTCAAATATAGATAAGGTTTTAAGTTATATTTCTAATGTCAGCTTTTAAAGACACGATATAAACAAAAACAGAAAAAAAAGAATAATGTCTAGAGGACATCACACAGGAAAGGCCAGGGACAGGACTGCGGACTGGGGAGGTATGACAGGACTTGGAGACACAAGGGAAGAAAGGATGGCGTTAGGAGAAGGACTTGTACTCCCGAGTGTGCTTCCCGGACAAGTCCCTGTTCCCATTCTCTCTTGGGTTGCACTGAGGGCGTCACCCTGCTCCACAGCACTCTACAGCTCAGCCACAGCCCACGCTTTAAAAGACTTTGTTCTGAGACGTGGTCCTGCTACGTGGCCCAAGCTGAACTGGTCCTCTCGCCTCTGGCTTCTGAGAGCCTGGCCGTAGCATGTGTGGCCTCCCGGTGACCGACTGCTCGTCTTACGGGCTGAAGTGACACTCCTAGCAGGGTAGCAAATTCACATGGCCTGAGAGCATGGCATCAGAAGTTCTGACAAAGCCCAATTCACACTTCATAAAGCGCAGGCGAATAGGGAAACATGTACCTGGCAGCCCTGCAAACGTCCACTCTGCAAACTGAGAACCTGGCGGTGCAGCTTCCTGCTTGTCTTCCTGTGAATGTGGCCGCGGTCAGGGGCACACGCACGGGAGATGGAGGAGGGGAAGCAGAGCTGGGGCTCAGCAGGGCTTGGGGGGCCCTGGGGAGAAGGCGGGGTGGGGGATTTGATCCGGGCCCAGCAGGGACCTGTGCAGTCGTGGGCGGGCCGCAGCATCCGGACTGGGAGCGTTCTGAGAACCCTGGCCACCGAGAGCCGTGCCAGGCCTCCTGGAAAGGCTGGGTGGGCACGCCCAACTGAGAAGAGCCAGGGGCGGCAGGGCGGGCGGAGGCTCCAGGCCGGCCAGCGCGCTCCACGCGGCCTTCGCAGAGCGCCGGCGCAGCCCCGCGCCCTGTGCCGAGCCTGCGGACCCCTGCCAAGACGGGCTGCGCGACAGTGGCCTTGCTTTTTAGCTTGAGCACTAAGATTAAGAACTAAAGTGGACATGGACGAACGAGCGGAGCCTGCGCGGCACAGAGGCGGCGAGCTGCAGCGCCCCGGTCCCTGCTCCAGACGGGGCGGGCAGGCGGGCTGCAGGCCTGACGCTGGCGAGCTGGCGAGCTGGCTAGCGCGACCGGCCCGCGCCTGCCCCGCCCCGGCGACCCTGAGCCACGGCACGCACAGCTCGGCTCTACTCTGCTCGGCACGCGCAGCGGCGGGGCTCCGGCGGGCGGGCTTTCTGGAACCTTCACGCACACACCGGGCGCGGGAGGAAGGTCTGTACCTAGATCTCTGCTGGACACAAAATTATCCTGTTAATCAAATTAATTAATTATCAAATCAATCTTGTTAATTGTAACCTCCACACTGTACTAATGCTATTCTCTGCAAAGCACTTCCTCTATTTTAATTAAATTCGTCAGGCCAATCAGCTAATTGGGTCAAAAAGCAAAGTTGACTATGAATGTGTATAGACAAAGCCCTGATTTTTTTAAGTGTAAGCATAAGGAGACATACTCTTAAATATCTGCCTTAAAATTGTCAGGCCCATTACAGTGCAATGTTTATGTTTCGTACTTCTAGTTAGGGCAGTAGGTACATAATGGGAAAATTTTTAAAGTGTTCATATTTTAAGATGCATTAACCATTAGAACTTATTTCTAGGATCTAAAGGGTAACTCTTTCAGTAAGTATATCTGTGTATCATCTTCGGTAGAAGCAAAATATAACTGGCTATAGATGATTATCTTTTTTCTACTATAACCAATAAGAAAAACATTTGCAAAATAATATTGAAAGGTATCTACTGTACATTTTGCCATTGGAGGAAGAATACTAATTTTGATTACAGATTAGAAGCGCTTGTTTCTTTTTTACCTACTTCCAGAGATGTTCCACCTCTATTTGGAAGGAGGAAGAGGGTCACAGAAGGGAGACAGGGGCAGTGGTGTGGGTCCCGGTTAGTGCTCGGGGAGCCTCCCGGAGGCCTCTCACCGTGGAAAAATTGGGAGCCAGAAAAACAGATCAGGGACCAAAAGAGCAGTATCGAAGTCACAGGAGCGCTTCTTTGGTTATCATACACTTCTGCTCCGTTTTATACACAACCATTCTGGTTGGCAGAGACGAAACTTTTATTATGAACTGCTCTGTACGCTCGTGGCCAGTGGCCAGGCGTGACAGAAGCACCCTAGTTGGAGAGCCCAATGCCCTGCATTGGGGACATGGGCAAGGCCTGCCAGTTTGGAACTCAAAGCCAGGCTCCCCTGAGGGAGGGCTAGCTCACAGAGGATTACACACTTTCTAGAGTTCCAAACTGGAGGCGCAGGTCAGGGCACACAGGACGCAGAAGAGCAGCCACCGCACCCGGTGGGGGCGGGGAGGCCCATGCGCCCCGGCCGTACTTGCTCTCAGAGGCTTCTCACAAACCAGCTCAGCATGCGGGACACAAAGCCAGAAAGGAAGAGACATCCTGATCCCTCCCTTATTTTGATATTTTAGTCCCTCAGCGACAGCTTGCTTCTGTGAGGTGACCCAGAGTTAGACACTCGGTCGATTAAACAAAGGGAAGGACTTAATATGTTTTGGTGCTTCTTTGGCCCCTTCCTATAAGCTTGAGGTTGGAAACAGGAAGCTGACCCCTGCAGGGAAACTGAAGTCCAAAGTTACCGGCTGGGATGGCTTAGCATCGGGAAAGCAGTGCTTGGGTTCCCCGAGGGGCCAGGCCCTGGGAGCGAGGACACTGAGATGCGCAGGGCCAGGGCCAAGAGGCCAAGGCGAGGTAAGAAGGCCAGGCACAAGGGCCCCCCCAGGCACCGGGTGAGGAGGGACCTGTCCTGGATGGTGCAGTCCCCAGTGCCCTGCTCCGGGCTTCACGTGGCATAGCCAGGCTCCCACTTCGTCCTGTCTGGCCTGGCTGGATCAGGCCTGTGGGAGAGACAGGCTGTCCTTAGACCTGGGGCGGTACAGGGCCGGGCAGCAATCCAGGCTGGAGACGGGGCTGTGGGGCAGGCACCCGGCTGCTGGGAAGGCAAACTCGGGGAGCATCACCACCCGGGTCACGGGAGGCTGGTGCCACGGCAACTCGCGACTTTAAATGCTACTATTCCCTCGGTTTCTTTCACTTACCCGTATTTTCTATAGCCAAATCCTTAAAAGAAAGCAGGCACTATGAGAATTTTGTCAAATTTCAACAGTGCTCAGGGTGTGAAAATCACCAATCTCCTAATGGTTTGTTCTAACATTCTTTCTGGAGTTACCCAGTAACAAATTAATATAGCTAAGTGGTAACACTGAGCTGAAGTTCTAAGAAAACATGCCCGAGGTTCACAAGTAGGTCTGCTCACTTGCAAAAAAGAAAAAGAAAGAAAGAAAGAAAAAAAGAATAAGAAAAAGAAAAAAAAAATCCCTCACTTCCATTGCCAGTTTTTATTTATTTATTTATTTTTAATTTATTGTGTTATCAAAGCCCATGTCTGATATTGGAAAAATTTTGGCACAAACTTGGCTTTTTCTAGTACCAGACCGTTAAGACTACAAAACTTCAATTTAAAAACTGCCAGAGGAGTCTGGTGCTCAGAGAGAATGGTCCAAGGCTGGGATGGAAAAGGCAGAACAGCCAGGCCAGCAGGAAGCCAGGCCCACACTGCGTGGGGGAGGCCGGCGAGCACCAGGGCACACACACGAGCCTGCCGCGGCTCTGGTGCATCCTCACTCGCTCCTGGGTCCTGACCCAGCACCGCAGCTCCTAAGACGCAAAGTGATCCTTTATTTTTTTTGCGGTACTGGGGGTTGAACTCAGGACCTTACGCTTGCCAGGCAAGCACTCATGCTACTGAGCCATCTCCCCAGCCCTTCAAGGTGATTCTGTTGCCACTGTTTCAGTGCACACCGCTGCTGGGTATAATTCCATCGCAAAGTGCAGGAATGGGGAGGAGCTACCCCTCTGGCCATGCCAGATTAAAGGCCGTGTGTCTGCCAGCAGGAGAATGGATAAAGATAATGTGGCACCTACACACAGGGAGTAGTACTCTGCCACAAAGAAGGACAAGCTGGATCCCTCAGTAGGGAAATGGATGGAAGCTGACAGCATGGCGTTAAGAGGAGCACACCACCCAGCCAGTTTGATCATATGTGAAAAGCCTAAAATGTCCCTGAAGAGCAAAATGAAAGGTAGTGGGAAGGGTGTCTCCTGCAAATATGAGGGCACCAAGACAAGCAGTGGGGGGAGGAGGAAGCTCACAGAACGAACAAAGAGTGCAGGTGTGTTCTGTACGCAGGCCCGCTCCCCTCAGGACTGTGGTCACTGTGCTACAAACGTGCAAATAAAATTGAAAAAAGTACACAAAATCTAAAGAAAAATCAACCGAGTCCGTGCTTGTGAAGCAGCCATCAAAATGGGGTAAGCTGTGTCTGCTCTACAAGCAAAAAACAAGAAGCCAAGGGCATGGGATCCGGGCCCCAAGCCCCACGGCAGCCCTGCTCCAGCCCACGTGCCCATCCCACCAAGCACAGAAAGAATAAATAGCGGCCACAGGGCACTCGCCAAGCACCGGGTGCTGGGCACACACAAGGGGCCCACGAGCCACAGAGAAATGCACGTTCCCACCGAGGCAGGGTCCCAGGGCGGCCTAGATGGCACCTCCAGGTACCTGCCCCCTGGCTGCCCAGTCTCTCACCCAAGCAGGGGTGGTATGTGTGTGTGTGGGGCTACATGGGGAGACTGGGCTCTGAGTAGGGCCTGTGTGCGCAGCCTCGGTGGAGGCTACTGGAGCTGTCACTTAGCCTACCTTCATCTCAGTCACTGATTTAATACCACCATGAGTTACCACCAGGGACAGCCATCTGTGACATTTCTCCTTAGCCCAATCAGCAGCAGTCCCCAGAAGCCAAGACGTGTGTGACCCGAACTCGCCCCCTGGGTCAACGATTCCTGAGTCACTTTTAAGGCGAGTGTCTGCAACTGTAGGGACTGGAGTCAGCAGCAAATGTGGACTCAGGCCCTTCTGTTAGACAGCTAAGGAGGCATCCGCACCTTATAGGTTGGCCCCCAGGCCTGCAGCACAGGGCGGAAGGCCAGGCCCACAATACCTGCCTGGTCACCACGGCCTCTCTCTGCGGCCCCGCTTCCTCCTGGCTCCAAGCTGAATCTGGCCCTGGCTGCCTGACTGGCCACGACACCGTGTGTTCAGGAGGCACTGAGTAGACTGGCTCCCCTGGGTTGTGTGGGCTTCACAGGGAGGCTGCTGGGGAGCCGGGTTCACTAGCCTCACTTTGCAAATGAGAAAAGATCTCCTGAGCCTGGGTAATTTGCTCCTGGGTGGAATCAGACACAGGGCTTTGAGTACAGCACAGGCACCAAAGCAGTATGACCCTAAGTTATATAACTTGGCAAAAATACAAACAGTGACTAGAACCTCCTCTCACTGCTGAGGTGGGGAGTTCCAGGTATGTGGGATGGCTGGCCACTCCCTCAGAGCTGACTTCTCTCCGCACAGGCCCTGGATTAGCTCAGCATTTACCCAGGTGGAGAGGACAGTGAGTGACAAGGACAACACCCACAGCAGTCATAGCATCTGCCTAAAATCAGATGGCAGCCAAGGCAGGGCTGGGAACTGAACCCAGACTGCTAAAAGGCCCTGTTTACAATCCAAGAGAGGAAGCACAACTCACATGGGAGAATTTTTCAAGCTAAAGTGAAAAAGAAGAAAAGCGATGCCTGCTATACTGTTCTCAGCTCCCAGCAGAGTGCACAGCAGAGGCCTTTGTTCTGCGGCGGGCAGTGTCTGTGAGAGTCTCTGGGCGCCCTCCCTGGCCACGGCACTCTTCCTCCTCTGAGCCTAACAAGGGTCACACAAGCAGGCTTCAAGGGCAAATGAGCTCTACCTCATCTCCCACTGCCCTCAGCCTCCCGGCCCACAGCCACTGCTGCCCACCCCACCAAGAACGGTCCGATCCCTCCCTGAGGCTTCTCCACCAAGGACACGGGCACCAGGGGTGGCTTCAGCTGACACAGGACACGAGCAGTGGGAAACGGGCATCCGCACAGTTCTCAGGTCTTTACCACTGGGAAATTGTAAACTGGTTTTGTAAAATTCTGTACCCCAGGAGGAGGACGCAGAGGCTGGCTGTGGCTGCCCGCTCAGCTCAACCTACAGATGAGCAGCTGCAGAGGATGGGCCAGCCTGCAAGGGAAGGACACAGCCACTTCAGGTGGAGATGGACACTGGGAAGAGAGCCTTTCTGAGTACTAGAGCAGTGATGGCAGTCAGAGAGGCAGCAGAGATGGTGCTGGCAACCCGAGTGGCATGCAGGCGAGCTGCCACTGAACAACTGTGTGACCACCGGCATGCCATGCATGCTCTTTGCCTCAATCTCCTCCTCTGTAAAATGGGAATGACAATGACACTGATTCTGCAGGAACCTACAATGATTAAAATAAAACTGTATGCAAAACACTTAGGTACATTAGTCACAGAATTATTTACAAACATGTTTTAGCTAAAGGATAACCTGAATCAAATGCTACCTCCCCCAGGGCATCTCTGCTTTCTGCTAAGAGGAGGCTGCTCCACCTCTGCAACATTCTGACCCCACATTGGAATGCTCTTGCCATGATGTATGACAAGTTATCCACCTCATGTAAGTGTCTCTCACTGGCTGAAGGGAAAGGCTGGTTTCTCATCACCATCTGTCCAGTAGTGCCCATTAATGAATGGATTAATGAATGGAAAGGACAGTAAGAGTCATCTTAAACATTTGTGTGACAAGAGTCCTACAGTATGAAATCACACCTATATTTTATTATAATATTCCCATCATGTACAACTCCATTTAATTCCTACTTTATAGGCAAACACATGGGTTTGGAGTGGCAGGTCCCCATCTGCTGCCCACACAATTCAGGGTAGACTCAGATACAGACCCAGGTCCACAAGTCTGTACCTGATCCAGTGCAGGTTTAACAAGGAACCCTGTAATAAATACTTTCTGAATATTGGTAGTAAAGCTTTAGGATTGTGGTGAGACTTAAGGTAAATTACGTATTTTACTCTAACTTGTCCAACATTCCATTTCCAATGTGATTGGATTCCATGAAAAAAGTAGAAAAAGCAGTCACTGTAGAGTAGGAAATAAAAATGACAAAATTAACACGAGTAAACAAATAAATCAACAAGTACAGTTTATTTTTATTTTTGCTAATAAGTACATTTTAGATAGCTAAAAGCACTACGAGAAACAAACAGGAAGGCTAGTCTTGAACAGTTCTCTACAGAGCTATCATTGAAGAAAGAGCTGACAGGTAAGAGTAAGCCAGTTATAGGAAGGGCTAAGAATGCACTCTAAGCAGACAACATGTGGCAAGGGGGGCAGCAGGCCTTACAAAGTGAGGAGCACCCAAGGAGCAAGAGGAATAAAGTGAGGCTGGCGAGGCAGACACAGCACTAGATCACTCAGGGTCTACAGGCAGCACATTGGGGTTTTATTCTAAAAGCATGAGAAGGGACCGGGGAGATGGCTCAGTAGAATAAGTGCTTGGCTGGCAAGCGCAAGGGTCTGAGTTCAATCCCCGGTTCCGCAAATAAATAGATAAATAAATAATTAAAAAAACATGAGAAGTAGCAGTGGGTACAAGGGCACTGCCAGGATTACTGACGTTGTCTGTAAGGATGATGGAGGCTGGAACCAGACAGACTACCTTTATCCTTTTGATTAATAAATGTTCATACAAGGAGGTTGTGTTTCATACATATTCTAATTATTTATTCAACTTCTCCTATCTTGAGAACCCAGAGGAGCCTTATATTCTTCAATGGCCTTGTTACACCGTACATGTGCAAAGTGAGGTCCAGAGGCCCGCCACAACTCGCTAAAATCACGAGCCACCGGCGGAGCTCACGGAGGTGAGACGGCAGAGGGCGGACGTGACGCAGCGCCGCCTCAGGGCCTCGCGTGCCGGTGGCGGATCCGGAGGCCGGCCTCCCCGGAACTCGCGGCTGCCTCTGGACTTTCAGCCCCTTTCAAGTGGCTGCACGGCTCCCGGGGCGGGCGGGCGGGAGGGCAGGCGGCAGCGCCCGCAGGCAGCGCGGGGTTAAGCAGCGAGGCTGAGCGAGCCTGCGAGCACGTGTCTGCGGGGAAGTCCACAGAGGTAACCTTAGCCGCCTTGCTTCGCAGGCTCCTTCCTCCTGGCTCACGTGTCGCCCACACCGCCTCCCAGTCGCATTCCGCCATCTTCCCGGCCTCTTCCTGAGGAGGCTTCCCGATGACGCTGCCCTCGGAGGGCAGGCCAATCCCGCGCCCCCGCTCGCCGGGAGCTCGGCTCCTGCCGCACAACAATGTGTTATTTTGCTGGATTTTGGCATCCTCCTAGCATGTCTGGTCCGAAGCCAAAAAATTAGAGTGTGTCGGTCCCCCGCTTCTCCGGAGCGCCTCCTCCCCGCGGGCGCCCGGGCTGGCCCCAGGCCAGGGAGGGAACTCCGCCACGCAGAGAGGCCCTTCCGCCCACCAGAACAGCTCGCGCCCCGCAGGCCCGCGGGGCACCGGCACGCACGCACGCACGCAGGCACGCACGCCGGCCGCCCCCTCCCAAGCGGCGGCCGCGCGTCACGTGGCGGGACGCCGGCCTCCCATTGGCCGCGGGCCGCGCCGCCATGTGGGGAGCGGAAGCCGCCTCGCCGGCTGCTTAAGATGGCGGAGGTCGCCCCGCCCGGTGACCCCAGCGCTCTGTGGCGGTTGTTTTTGTTTTGCTTTTTTGTTTTACTGAACCTTCCGGATCTGAGCAGAAACAGATTTCTCACCACTCGCGTCTGCGGCTCAATTTCACACAGCTTGGTCTACATTCGGGCTCTGTCAGAAGCTTGACGAGGTTCCAGGGAAGTATTAACTGTAAACCTTCCGAGAGGAATTGAGGCGCTTCAAACCGCCAGCAGAGGAGGGCCTGCCGCCCGGGAGCGCCCAGGCTGCCTGCCTGCTCGCCCGCCTGCCTGCCCGCCCCTCGGAGCACCCGTCCGTCCGCCCTCCCGCCCGCCCCGGCCGTGGCGGCTCCCACCTCCTGAGCCACTGTGGGAAGGAAGGGCCAGGCCGACGCATCCTCCTTGGCCGGAGCGGCGGGCCGCGCTCTTTCAGGCCCGACCAGTTGAACACTGAACACTCTGATGTATAAATATTTGCCTCTGGCCAAAGTTCAAGCAGCCCTGTGCGGCTGCCAGACACAACAGAAACCAACATCCAAGGGAAAGTGTTTGCTGCAGTGGTGGCCAGAACAGCAACTGCCAG
Organism: Tympanoctomys barrerae; assembly: GCA_002564285.1. NCBI lineage: Eukaryota > Metazoa > Chordata > Mammalia > Rodentia > Octodontidae > Tympanoctomys > Tympanoctomys barrerae. Next base: position 10,879 of record NDGN011458314.1, on the reverse strand, counting down.
CAGAGGCCACAGCACATGGGCCTGGCCTGTCTGCGGTGCCATCATCAGTCACCTGGCCACTAGCCAGGGGCCACTGGGTGTTCCCACCCTTTTTAGTAATGGCCATGTTCCTTAGTGCACAACCTCACTACAGTTCACACAAGCCCAAAGAACATACTGATGGTTTTACATGCATTCCTCCAGAGCAAGGAGCCGGAAGGAGCCCACGCTGCAGAACTCTTCCTACAACTGCAAAACTAGCATTTGCATCTTGAAACCACCTAAATAGGGACTCTGATCTTTACCCTATGGTCTTTTTTTTCTCAGGCACAGGGCTCCCCCTCACACCTCCTAATTCATACCCTCTGCTGTAACTGAATTTTTTAACCATCATTTGATGAATTTATGTACCTTTGAAATTCCTGGTAGGTGTGGGAAACCTCTAAGAGATGGTTATAATGAAGTAAAAGTCATGCATCCCTCAAAATCTCTCTCTCTCTCTTTAGATATAGAGATATATAGATATTGCCATTTTACCAGTGCTCAAATTCTGAAACAGGTAGACACAGGAGATGTTGGCAATCAAAACGTTAAGATCTGTAACTGGGATAATGGAATTGAAGAGAAAAAAAAAAGGATCTTAAAATCTTATCAAAGAAGTTATGAATTCACATTAAATGCTAAACATATAGGTGACAGGGCAGTCTTTTCATGGTTTTCAGTTGTCTAGGAGGAGTTTACAATCAAGATAAGTCATAATATTTTCTATCATTGTGGTCAAAGAAACATTTTTATCTTTAGAAACAGTTGTACAAATCAAACTTTTCCTTAACATTGCACATGAAATACCTCTGGCAGAACCAAAAGAGTTGGACAGAAAATGGGACAGGAAAACCAAGGAATCTGAAGATAAAAACTTATGCAATTTTTCTGATATTATGGAAAAATAATTTAGGTAAAGCAAGCCAAGCTGTAGCGTTTTCATCTGTTTCAAATAAAATACACATTTGCCTAATTGAAACATTTGCCCATGGTTGAAAATAAAGATTTTGTATCTGTACACAATTTAGAGTTCTAAATTTGAAAATTCCTCAAGATCCTGAATCTTGATCAACCTTACACTTAAGGAAATTTCTAAATTGAATTTGTTGCAAAACTAAAATCATGTATCCAAAAACTGCACTTCCAATTGTTTGTGCAATTTTTAACAACCACATTCTTGTCCAAATCTTAACCAAAGGCACTGCTGAGTTTGATCTGTGTTTGACCTCAGAAGCCCAGGACTTAAAGAGTATCAAGTCCAGCTTCCAGGGATCCCAGCCAATTGTGTGCAAGGGGGTCACGGAGGAATGTTCTGTTCCCAGCTGTGAACAAGACAGAATTAACTGTGTGGTGCTTCCTCCTGCTGCCCTGGTGGACAGAAGGGTCAACGTGGTTAGCTCTTGCAGCCTCAGTGCGAAAGTCAAAACAACATGAACGTTAAAAATAGACTCTCTGTAGGCAACCAAAACACAAATAAGTAAATTTAAAGTAAAAATAGTTTTCATATATTTAAATTCTAGTTTCAAATACTTGCAACGACTGTAACTTGAAACCAAGAAAGGACAGAGCAGTCATTTTCCTTAGAATTCATTTTATAAACTCTGAATCTTAAAATTTAAAAAACAGCCACTCTGACCCACAGATGACATTTTTCTTAGGAAATTCCTTGGATTCACAATTTATTGGGAATTAGCACACAGGAGGCAAATTTACCACTTTTATTTGTTTATATTTTGATAACTACATTTTTCTTAGTCCAATTTCTATGGAAATAAAAACTGTTTACTACCAGAGGAATTTCTTTATCAGTGGGGAATAGAGCTGAGTTATTACAAGATGTCTTTTAATGCAATGAAACAAGGCATTCCAAGGTGCTATGACACATTAACTCTATCACAGCCACATACAAAAGGGTGTGACTGCTGGCTTATATGTAAGGAGATACTTAACGCTTGTCACTAAGCAGCACATTTAATAAATTCTGTGGCATTTGTATGGTAAAATGTTAAACTATAAGGAAGCCAAGCTGGTGATGAAAGTAATTCCACCTTTCAGGCTGTCACGTGAAACAAAAATGTACTTTTTCAATAAAAATGATCATACACACACTCTTTGCTAGCCACTGCACACCCTCCCAGAGAGGCGGGGCTGCAGACGGCAATTCCCAGGATGTACCTGCTGTCTGTAAGCACTCCTTTGGTGTGGCGCATCATTAATGCCCTGAATGGTGGCTGTTTCACACATACATATTTAATTACAACAGCTGAACAAATTACATATTTATGCTTTATAAAGGGGATTGCCAGTCTAATTCATTTGCTATGCATGCAGGTACAGGGCTCCATCTGCACCAGCATCTGCACAACAAGGGCCAACAATTACCCATTGTAAGGCAGGAAGCTGATCTGAGGAACCTGGAAACCAGGCAGGCACATTAACTATTTCACTGCCTCTGCCCTGCCCTCCAGGGGTCAAAACCTTGGGTGACAGAAATCATTACCCTTTCTGCCAATGAGTCATGAAAGCAAATCTGGCTGTCTCCTCCAGCCCAGCTTGAAGGTGAGCCAAGGAAGCCTAACTTCTAGAGATCAGGTGCTTCCCATGGTGCTTCCCATGGCCTCTATGGGGAACGCCCATCTTCTTGTAGGAGCCAGATGTGAGCCCCAGAACTAAAGCGACAGCCCCAGGAGGGCTCCACTGGAAGGCAGAGGGGCCTGGGGAGAGGCATGACAGAAGGGGAAGCTTGGGCAGCATCCCTGCGCCCTGTGTGGTGGTGGTGGGCGAGGCCTGAGCAGCTCTTTTCTGAGGCAGCACACACCCGGCTCTCCAGGGAGCCCCAAGGCCTCTCCGCCCAGCCATTCTTACCACTTTCCAGAGAAGCCACAACTAAAAGCCACTGTTCTCCCCACTGGTAATAAAGTCCTCTTCACCACTACTACAGCCTCATCTTAAATGGCTGCAGGACTTGCATATGTTTAATTTAATGTATCCAATGAGTAATATAAATATTCTGGGCCATTGCGTCTACTTCAAAACCCAAAGAGGAAGAATTAAGAGTTGGCCAATCAATAGTGAGGTTTCCCAGCATCATTTAAGGCTTTTGCTGGCCATAAAGAGGCTCCACGGTGATGGCCCCTAAAAGCTCCTTATGGCATCTTTGCCTCTTCAGGCCGCAAAATCAAAGCATGAGTCAGAGGTGTGGGTTTCTAATGTTCTCTCTCCAGGACTGGTGGTCAGGCTGGAGGCCACTGGCGTGGCAGAGCAAGGGCCAGAGGCCTGGTCATGGCCCTGAGAGCAGAGGCTCCGACCGGTGTGGTACCTCTCCTGCTGTGAACTCCCACACACCCTCCATCACGCTGCCGTCCTGCCATGTGGGCCAGGTCCAAGGTGTGCATAGAGAGCCCAAATTCACTTGCAATCCACATCCTCTGTCAGAATGTTTGAGAGGAGACTGGCCTCCATGGCAGAATGGGCCTCCAGAAGGCCAGAGCTGACCCCTGAACTGCCAGCCCAGACTATTTAAAAGCACCGCATGCTCCAGGGTGGCGGGATGGAGGCATCCAGCCCCTGGGAGGAAGTACCTGGGTGTGTTTCCAAGACTCCCACAGGGTAGGACACAAGCCCCAACTCATACTCTCAGGGCTCCTGGGAAGACAAGGCTGCCCTGGACTTTCCCTTGCACCTAGTGCGCAGCAGGTCCCAGCCCAGGGCGTGGGAAGCCTACGCACTGATCCATACCTCACTGCAGCTCTGAAGCGTTATGAACACTGTGCTGGAGCTGGAGGCACAATCAGGTCCCCAAGACGAGGAACAGAGACCTGGAGACAGCAAGGGGCTGGGCCAGGGCACCACCAGGCTGTGGCAACCCTGGGCCTCAGCCCCAAATGGACAGTGTCTCACCTTCATCCTAGGCTGAGGCCAAGGCATGGCCCCAGGTGCCATCTGCCCCTCCTAGTGCCCACCTGCTCACATCTGTACTGCTCTGTGCAGGAGACACCCATATTTGGCTCAGGCCGTCTCATCCTGCAGGTCTCCTGAAGCAGACACAGGAGTCCAAAAGTCAGGCTAAGTGCTCTGAGCCCCCTCTGGGGGGCAAGGGAGGCACCCAGAGAGCACCTAGCAGCTCCGAGACAGAGTACAAGGCCACCATCATCACAACACCCTGAACTCTGAACCCACATGCTGCCAAGAAGTTTAGACAGGCACTGTGACCAACATTCCCAGGTAAGAACTGTGAGAGGTTTTTTTTTCTACCTTCTGGACACCTTTAATCAGCAAAGCCTAGCTTAGTGCTAGGCAGCCTTGCTCTTTGGGGGAGGGGTGATGCCACCCTAATGACATGAGCCCTCCACCACCAGCACCCAGTTGACCTTGGCACCTTCAAGCACATCGCCGCCTTCCACGTGCTTTGGCTGGCTCCCTGGCAATGGGGAAGCAGGCAGAGGTATAACCACGACCCCACAAGAGATAAATGAGCCCTCTCGAGGTGCCACATACCAACTCATGCGCCGGGAGGGAGAGATGGATGGTGCCCGGGAAGAGCTGATTTACTGTCTGCAGACAAAGACTCCTATAGATCTTCATTAAGAATGCTAACTTCCCAAGGTTGATTTGCACAGGCAGCTACTGTGGGGGGACACAAGTGAAAGAAAGTTTGCAAATGTCAAGGTGTTCCAGGAGGAGTGACAGAGACAGCCCATCGGAGCTCCTCTTCCTTCAGGCTGGCCAGACGCTGAGGAGGTGGACAACAGCAAGCACCTGCACAGGACACAGGGCATGCGGGAGCCGCTCACGCAGCATGCATGTGGTGGGCACTGCGCGAACCCACACCACCCCACCAGGGCGCAGCCGGCTCTGGGGCCCTGCTCGCCAGGTCAACACTGCCACATTCACCCGTTTGTCTCCGGTGATGGTGACGGCCCTGCGTCAGTAGGTGAAGAAACGCACTGGGCAGCTGTCCTTCTTAGCGTCAGTGTCCATGTTCCTTGCGGCCTGCTTGGGACAGACCCAGGTGTGCAGACCGGAATCCTGAGGACCTGCGCCAGCGCCCTCTGGAACTGCTGCTACGCTACCTTCGTGTATTTTCATGAGCATACAGAAACAAATGTGGGCAGGAAGAACAGTTACTTCTACCTTGCGTTTTGGGTACTCCATGCCCTAAGTTCCCTATAGAGGACGGCAAGTTTGTTTTCTGCCAATCAAAGAATACCTAGAAACCACAAAAACACAATACAACAAGTATCTTTTGGATAGATGGATTTTTAAAAATCATTTCATTGCAATATGACCTGTATCTTTGAAAAACAGAAGTAAAATGTGTAAAAATGAAGAATATATACTCATAATTCTATAGTTCTTTACACTGTAAGACTGGGCTAATTTTATTTAAAAAAATGTCAACACATTTTATATGAAAAAAGCCCTCTAAATGGAAGCAAACAACTAGAAAACTCACTCCGAGGTTTATCATCTGGTGTGAAAATGAAAACAGACGTTATCGCTGTCCTAGGAGGGAGGGACCCCCACGCATTGATTCGCACCCGACCCTCGACCCTCGTTACAGTTTATGGCCCGACTTCCAACTGCAGAATTCACAAAATAAAAACAGCAAACTCTAAAAAGAAGACAAACGAAGCCCCGGGTCGGCCAGTCCGTCCCCCGCCCGCCCTCCGTCAGGCCCCGTGGCATGGCGACACCCCAGGCCCCGCAGGGACACCCCAGGCCCCACGGGGACATCCCGGGGCCCGCTGCGCAGCGACACCCCCAGGCCAGCGGCCGGGTCACCTCCGGTGCACACAGCGGGCTCCGGAGCTTGCGAGCACGGGGCTTGGGCGTCCCCCCGCAGGCCACCGCGCCGGGACGGGAAGCCCGGAGTGCAGGACACGGCTCTTTCGGGTGCCCACAGGAACGGCGGAGGGGTCGCAGAGGTTCAGAAGGACCGAGTCACACGGCCCACCCTCTTTCCTAACCACAGGACGGCCAAGGTGCCAGGCCCTTCTGCGAGCCTTCGCGCCTCTAACCCCATAACCAGCATACGCACCCCTGAAGACCACCCCTGAAGACCACCAGTGGAACGCACTGCCGTGCTCCATCCCCCCGCACACCGGGAACAGCCCCGAGGGAGCCTGCGCCTACTGCCTCCTGGCGCCCCCTTTTCTGCCTCACCCCTCCCTGCCTCCCTCCCTGGAATTTCACCCACGCTCCTAAGTGAAATAAATCCAGCATGGGAGGACACGTATCACTCACTCGGTTTCTTTATGAGAAACTCAGAATATGAAGAATTTAAAGAGCAAAGCAAAGAGATGGTAGGAGACCAGGGCAGACTTATGGAGACAGGGGGAGCTGACAGTATAAAGCTGAGGAAGAGGTGGATGCGCCTACTCCACAAGATGAATGTAATTACTATGTTAGAAAGACACACGGATAGTAAACTAAGTAAGATCCAGGAAAGCTCCCTGCTGTGTTGCCCAAACTAGCTTCACATGTGTGTTCCCTCCTGCCTCAGCCTCCCTAGTGGCTGAGGTCGTGGCAGCGCGCCTCAGCCTGCCCTGATGGCTCTGTGTGCTGAACTTGAAGGTGCATCCTGTATGTAAAATACTGGGCATGGGCATGAGGGAGAAGGCAGCCTCCAAGGAACCCAGGAGCCACCCGTGTGCCAGGTCTTGCTGGGTCCCTCCAACAGTTCACAAAGAAGCTGGCTGTGGCCAGCACGGCTGACAGGCTTGTGGCCCGTGCCACCAGCCACGCCCAGACCTCTGTCCCCTGCACCCTGTCTTTATCTGAAGCAGCCCGGTCAGCAGTGAGGCTGAGGCAAGTAAGGGCTCCTGAGGCGATAGTGGCTCCTGGCCACCACCTCTGGTTGACCAGGATGGCAGCCACTGCTGTCTTCTCTTCCTCCTCCCCGCTTTGTACCAGGGGCAGCAAGGAGGGAGGAGTTCTTCTAAAAGCCTTACACTCCCCACACCTGCCTAGGCCCTGGGCCTCTCCCTGCTCACTGCTGTGCAAAGTTCCTGTCACTGTCCTACCACAGGGCTCGCAAAGGGACCAGCTGTTGGCTCCTCTTACCCACCAGGCAGGAGCAGCTCAGCACCAGGCTGGGTGGAGAAAGACAAGGTACAGGACACCCCTGCCTCTGGGTCAGGATCAGCACAAGCACAAGCCGCCCTGGAAGATCCTGTGCTCACCAGAACTCAAAGCTGAGGAAGCACAGATCCAGGAGCCACCGGCTCCCCACTGGTGCTGCCCATGCCCACGACTGCCCCTTTTCTCTGCAGTGGAGTGATGTCCATGCGAGCACAGTATGTGCCTGTCACCTCCCTGAACCCTGCAGTTACTTCCTTCATCCCAAAAGGAGGCCAGTGGAGGGGTAGACAAGATTGTCCCATGGCCTCTGGGGGTGGGCTCCGGGCCCGTGTGTAGAACGACTACCACCCACTCAAACACCAACCCAGAAACACCATGACTACGATTGCCTTCCCTCTGCAAAACGGGCTCTTCCAAGAACTCAGGACAAGACTGTGATCCTCGCCACGGGCCGCCAACCTGTTCCTGTGATGACCAAGGCACGCTTCATGGTATCAGGACAACCCAGGAAAGCAGCGCCAGGCTGGAGTCCCACACTGGGCTCAGGTCCTGTCTGTGGCTGGAGGTGACGGTACGCACACGTTTTCCCACAGGAAGTCATCAAATGGGCATGGGGAGCCCCTTCCAATGCCGCACATATAACGGAATAGAGAGGAGTATTCTTTCTGGGTTCAGTGGGCTTTCTCAAGTGAACTAAGGCACAGTGACGCTTGTGGCCTAGCAGCTGTTTGTTACCACTGAAAGCTCATAGGGGTTCGCCATCTCTGGAGCAGCCCTGTGCAGCTGGATGGTCAAGCTCGGTTATAAATAACCAAGAAAAATGTCTGAGTTCTTGCAACAATTCACTGGGCTGCTCTCTCCCAGGGAGGACACTTGTGGTGAAGTGAATTAAATTGGCACTCTATTCCACCTCCAAGACATAAATTGCTCCTCGCTGAGGGCAGGTCTGGAATGGCTATTTTCAAAACCATGCAGACTCTATCTATAAAACTGACCTTTCCTAGTTCAGAACATGGACACAGGGCCAGGTGGGAAGCAAAGCGCTGGCCTGCGGCTGTGCCGACCACTGTCCCTTGAGGTCTACCCGATCTCTGGGGCCAAGACTGGCACATGCAGTTTCCTGTGGAGGACATCAGAGACGCTGCTGGGACCAAAGGATGGATGTGGCTGTGTCCGAAGGCTGGCTCTCCCCTCGCTGCAATGACCAAACACACTCCGGGGCACAGCTTGCTCCCAAAATGGACTGAAAACCACAGTGCCCCTGGTCACCTGCACCAGATAAGACCAGACCCCTCCAGCCCATTCCTCAGTGTGGCCAGGCCCTGTGGCTGTCGGCTGTGTGGGTCACAGCTGCTAGAACTTTGCTCCTAGGACCGTCGGAAGGTTCCCTTCTCTTTAGGAAGCAGAAACTCACTGCCAAACACACGGCTCCCATTCACAGGTTATTTATGGCACTGATAATTGAATTCCGGTCACATGACAGAGGAAGGCCGGGTTGAGAGGGGAAAGAACCTAACCATAATTTCTAAAGCGATCCATAAATTACTCTTTCTCTCCACTGGAGGCTGAGGTCCCTGGCGTCTGTGGACCCTTCCTGGCGTTTACTCTAAGTTTCGAATCATCACGGAAATTCCTCTCTGTGCTCAGTGACACAGCTCCTAGGATAAACCCTTCACATCAGCCTCTCCCACAGAGCAGGCCCTGTCTTCTCTGTCCCCGTGCCAGCACATGCTCTTGAGAGTGCTGCAGACAGGAGCCCAGAGTGACACTTGTGCCAGGCTCTTCCCCAAGGGCCAAGCAGCTCCTGCCCACACGAGAGGGACAGCACTGTGGCAGGCCCAGGCCAGGGCTGTGGCTCCTGGGCTCCTGCTCACCCTGCCCCTGGCACTCTCTGCAGGCCTCAAGCAAGACCCACGAGAGCCCGTCCCCAGCAGGAAGGCCCCCTGCTCCCAGCCCCTGCACGCGTGGGCCAAGATGGGGCTCAGGGACTGCTCAGCGTGGCCGCACCACCTCCTAGCACAGTGCTCTGTGCTCAGCAGGAGGAAACACTGCTGCGGTTACTTGGTTACTTCCAAAATATCTCCTGTTATGCTTAAAATACAAATTCAAGGAATGATGTCAGTCTGGAGGGAGTACTGGGCTTTTTTTCCTCTAAGAAATGCCTTTTTAACTTGACCACATTTCCATTTGCTTAGCTTCTTACTTGAAGAGGACGAGTTAAACAACATCATCCCACTGTAATACTTTTTGGCTTGGAATAATTTCAACACTTTGAAATTTCTCCACAGATTCTTTTATGTAACAGGTTCACAGGATATATAATAAACAGAACTTGATAAAAGAATGGGAATAAAAGAAACTGAGAGGGTAAATAAATCTTCCATGGTTACACAAGCCAATCTGGCATGCATTTCAAGGCCTTATTCTAAATATGAACACCAGCAGTCATGTGTGCATCCCTGCACGTGCATGCACTGATGACATGTGAACTTGTGTGCACACATCACACACATGAACACACATGTGCACACCAGAGTGCACGCATGCACAATGTGCACATGGTACAGCAGAGGCCAGCAGAGCAGTAGCAGCTCAGGCATTATTTTCGAAGAGCTTTCTGTCCTCTTCTATTGAGAAGAGAAGAGCTTTCCGTCCTCTTCTGCCTCTCTTTTCTAAAACGAAACTGAAACAGGGTCTTCCAACTGTTTTCCAAATACTCTGCCTGCCTCCTCAGAAGCTTATCAAGACCCAACACCTGCACGTACTCATCAGCGGTGCGGGCCCAGCCCTGGTAAGTGTCCAGCCGTTAAAAAGGCAGTGACACGAATTTCTCCTCAGCTCAGACCTGCTGTGGAGTGCCACAGTAAAGACACATTTCCTCGCGTGCTCCACAGGCGACACACTCTCACAGCACAGGCCATGCTACCACCTTGGTCCTTGCCACATCCTGCAGGTGGCGAGAGTAGGGAGAGCTTATTCCCAGCACAGGATGCTCAGAAACCCTGCATGAGCCAGGCCGCTGGGTTGGCCAGAGCCCTGTACACCCGGAATCTATGTGCCAAGCTCGACAGGATATGAGTGGAGCCCCTCCTTGGGAGGCCCCTGTCGCACCTGCATCCCAGGCCCTGCTTGGCCTTGGTCCAGGCAGAGGGAAGGGCTAGGAACTTGTGGAGCATCAGAGCCCATGACTGCCCCAGGCTGCCCAACTCTTGGCGTCTTTCAGGGAGACAAGAATGAGGCTGTGCTGAGTAACCTCCCTGGGCTGTGGTGCCTCTGTGCCCAACATGGTGACCGTACAGCTGGGTGTTGGGAGGTTACCCTCACACCAGTGCCTGGGACTCATGCTCTCCAGTAGCTTGAGGAAGGCCCTGGCCTGGCCTGTGCTGACTCTTCCTGCAGCCCCAAGGCTGACACTCACTCAGGTAGGAGATCTGGGAAAATCTCCCTTTCCATACCACGCAAAATATCAGCGTCAGCGTAGACAGGTGTATTGAAGCCTCCAGGGAAAACTGGTCTCTGCTGTTCAATTAGAAGAAAATGGTTTAGTAAACTAATTCAACTCAGGGGACATTAACTGACCAGCTACTACATGGGAGAAGCCAAATTCGCAGAGAATATCAAAGAACCGAAAACTGGGAATTTGTTTTTTTTTAATTTATTTTTTATTTTCATTTTATTATTATTATTTTTTGGAGGCCTGAACATGCCCTTTGGGCATTTCTGGTTTGGCTGGAGTATCTGGGTTTGAACCAGTGGAAATTGAGCCTCACTGCTT
>NDGN011458309.1:0-12852 GCA_002564285.1 Tympanoctomys barrerae | reverse complement strand
CCTCCTCCTTCTCTTCTTCTTCCTCCACCACCTCCTCCTCCTCCTCCTCCTCCACCTCCTCCTCCTCCTCGTCCTCCTCCTCCTCCTCCTTCTCTTTTTTCTTTTCTATATTTTAGGGAAGGGTCTACAGGATGTTCAGGGTCTCACTACTAGACTGGACTCATAGTGATTCTCCTGTTTACAGTCTCCCAAGTGCTGGGATTACAGGCATGTACCATCATGCCCAGTCTCAATCATCTTCTCAGCGTGCCCTGGGGGTGGGGCCAGCTCAGCAGGCCTGGGGATTGAACCCCTGGCCCCTGTGCCTGCTTGCAGGTGCTTTAATCCAATGAGCTATTTGGGCTGGCCTGTTCTTCTTTATCAAGGTAGATACAGCAGTTTGGGGTCTTTGATATTTCCATATGAATTAGAAGGATGATAGATACCTGTTCAGTTAGGATTTACAAGGGAAAAGATTTAGTATAGGACACTTAACTTTTAGGATTATTTTATAATATTCACCCAAAGTGTCAAATGCTGAAGAGCATAAGAGATTTGTCCATGCAGGAGAGGCCCAAAAAATACATCTGAGGGCCTGGATCTCATGGCATTGTCCTGCATGAGTTTAGCTGAAGAGTTAGAGCTCATGGCAATGTCCTTCATAAGTCAAACTGGCAGGCAGGAGCCTATGACAATGCCTTATGCAAGTCTGTTTCAAGGATCTGCACTGGGAAGACCCAAAGGTAGTGGTGAAAACTAGAAAGCCTACACCAGTGCGATGAAGGATCTGTGCCAGCAGACTGAGGGATCTGCCCTACAGCCAGAGAACAACACTCAAGGTAAGGATTGAGGGGCTGGAGGCTCAGTAGAATAAAAGCTTGCCCGGCAAGTTCAAGGTCATCCTGAGTTCAATCCCTGGTACCACCAAAAAAGAAAAAGAAAAAAGGGCACTAGGATTGCTGAATGATAGAGCATTATATAGCATGTATGAGGCCTTGTGTTCATTGCCCAGTTTACCCCAAGGCAAGGACCGGGGCTTCCCTGAAAAGAAGCCCAGCCACCCTCAGGAACAACAAGGGCCCGAGCTCCTCCAAAGATAAGAACGGTTGAATTTACATCAGGAAAATCAGTGTGACGAGCTTCTGCAGGAGAATCAATAGCACACCACCTCCGGCTCCTGTCCTGCTTTTGTGCTGTTGGCAACAGTCCTCTGATGGACCTTCCATGCCCAGAACCATGCTGGCTCAGCTCAGCTGCACATTAGAAGTTATCAATTCATTAACCTACTGCAGTAGCTGACTGAGAGCCGAGGACCAGAGATTCATGCTCATACACTATTCTAGCTGCCTTGTGGAAAATGGATGTAAAGGACAAATTTGGGTGTAGCACTGGACATCTGGCACAGAAAAGAGATATGCTCCAGCTAAGGCAGAGGGCAGCCAGTGTAGGCTGGCAGCAGTGAAGGCCACAGGCAAGGAAGAGCTGGTGGAGAAGAAGGGATTGGGTCTGGGCTGGGCCTGAGGCAGTGGGGAACAGCATGCTGCAAGTCCAACATAACACAGGCATCTCCCATCCTGGTCTGTCCTACAAATTCATGTTCTTTCATTTTTTTTCTCTCTTTTCTTTTTTGTATTTAGTACAGGGTCTACAGTGTCTTACTACACAGATCGGACTCAGTGATCCTTCTGTTTTCAGCCTCCCAAGCACTGGGATTATAGGCCTGCGCCATCACGCCTAGGCTCAATTGCCATCTCAGCACACTCCGGGGTCGGGACCAGCATGGCATAACCGGGATTGAACCCATTCCCTGTGCCTTCCTAAGCAGGGGCTTTAGTCTGCTGAGCTATNAAAAAAAAAAAAAAAAAAAAAAAATAGTCATGCTCTTTCTGATTCTGTCTCCACCAGAAAATTCAGAGGATGGCTAGAGCGGAGACCTCAAGGCTAGTTTCCATGTGCCTCCTCCTCCCCTCCTCCCCTCCATGGGCCTCCTGCCTCTTCCCTCCTCCCTGTTGTGCCTGTGCTCCCCGCCCACCCGGTGGACCAGCGCTTGCTGTCACCCTCAGTGCTGCTCTCTTCCACGCGCTTCCTGTCCATCCATGAAACCTGCGTGCGCCGACATGGTTTGCTTCTCAGGGCCCCAAAGTAGCATTTGAGAATACGAGTCTGATGGTGCTGCCGTTCTGTGCAGAGCGTCTTGAAGGTTTGCTGCTCTTCAGAAATATGCTACGCCAGAACTGCGATTCAGAGGCCCTTTCTTACACCCGGTCCAGGAGCTCCTCTGGTTTCATTCTCACCTCCGCCTCCTGTTCCCTTGACTGAGGCCACTCTGGTCTGCTTCCTGTCCTTGCCCGGGAACGTGGGTTCTCTTACCATGTCCTGTCTGGAGCACCTTACCCCCCAACAGGGGCATGTTACGTCCCGGCCCACGTGGGATACTCTGTCCGAGAAGCACCTGCTGCCTCCCAGCCCTGCACTTTCCTTTATGTTCTTAATCGGATGCCTACAAATTATATATTTTACTGACTATTTTCCTCCAATAGGTGATAACTTACATTAGGAAAGAATCTGTTTTCTTCAAAGCCATTGAGACTCATAAGAGCACTGAATAGAAAACGGGCACTCAAACCTTTGCCAAGGGGATAAACATTGTTTAGAGTCGTGCACTCGACGAATCTACACCAAGGAGTAAATGCAGCTCATTAGGTTTTTTATCAGGTGGTGCAGTAAAGAGATAGGAAACATAAAAGAAGCCTTTATTGACTCCAAAGACCTGGAGAGGATCGAGGGCAGATGGGGCGCATCCTTTGAAGTGAAACCAGGAAAGCTGAGGCTTTTAGGGAGTTTTGGTAGGGGTGGAATTTGAGGAGCGGTCTCTCCTGTGTGTGCAGGAAAAGTATCTAGGACTGGGGTGNGGGGAGAAGGAGGAAGTGCGCTCTGGGAAGATAACCTGTTGTTTTAAGGGCTTCCACCATGTTAGGTGACCGCCATAATAATCCAGCAATTCATACTAGGGCCAGAACCTAGCATAACTGAGGAAAATAATAAGCCACAAAGGATCTCTCAGGCATCCCAGTGTTAGAAGCTGGAAAAAGCAGTGCAACTGGCGAAGGAGAGGGGGCAGCCAGAAGTAGCAAAGACCGCAGAAAGGCCGCAATCCTGGAAAGGTCCCTGGGAGGAGCGGATCGCCTGTGTCTGCGTCTGAGTCTGGGTCCAGAGATGATAGAGGACAAACCGTTGCATTCAACTAGCAAAACCTTCCTTAGACGTCTTCTGCTGGCGCGCTGCCCCCTCTTCACTGTCCACCTGGGAGAGCCTGCTGAGGCCTCGGTCCAGAGCTCGTGGCCTTGTCCCTGAGCGCAGCCTCTGTTTCTTCTGAGCACACTTGCAGATGTTCTGTAGGATCCACAAAGCCCAGTGGCCAGGGCTCCACCAGACTCCCTGCTTCCTCACGCCCTCTGTCCCTAAGTCCTGACAGCAGCAGTAGCAGCAGCAGACACTACCTGCTGAGGAGAAAGCCCAGCGCCCTTCCCTTTCCTACCCCTTGTCTCTAGCAGCATCAGCACAGGCCTAGCTTTTGGATCCTCTCCCTGGTATGCTACAGAATCTGAGCTCCAAGGTTGATGACTGCTTGTCTGTATGATTATGGCATAATGATCTCCCTGTCACCATTTCCTTCTAACTCTCCTTTATCTACTTCAAGGAAATCACCATCATATAGATTAAATCCAAGAGGACATGATGGGTTTATAACTATCATCTCTAGAACAAAGTTTACTTCTTAAGATCACATCTTGCCAAATAAGTACAATTTGAAAAGAGTAATTAAGGATAAACTTTTAAGCCTCCAGTGTGTTGTGTCAGGAGCTCAGCCATCCTTATCTTCCCCAATCTTATTATCTAACACAGTCCTGAGCCCCACTGGCCCTTCTTCCTGTCAGCCTGAAACAAGTGTCAGAAGACAAGAGGTGATTTTCATTAAGCATCCCTTGCCTAAAAGTCTCTCACTCTGCCTTTAGTTGCTTAGTAAACTCCTTGAAGACCAAGTTGAAATAGTAATGCATTTCCCAACCCCTCTGAAGCAGGCAATTAGCTTTGCAGTCCTTGTTGCTATGACAACAATGTGACCACAGACATTCAAGATGTAGCTGCTGTTCACTTTATCTTATGCTTGGTGGATGACAGAAATTTCATATCACTCTTTTCCTTTCCTCTGACACTTAATTTGTATGTATTCTATTCATTGAGTGTTGATGAGTGATGTACCACATGAACTAATAAACATAAAATCAACACGAGTGTGAACCTTTAAACTCCAACGATTCCAGTGGTTAATACCTCTGGGAAGAAAGTACAGGAGCTGCCTCTATACATGCATCTGATCATTTCCTGACAACTACTCACAAAAAACAAAGCCAGAAACAAAAATAACTAGTGTATAGTTTAAAAAAACTATTTATGCCTCTTTTTTTTTTTTCCTCAACAGATTCTAGGTTTCTACAGATTTCTCACTTCAGAACTTTCCTGGAATAAATGCTAGATTTCTGGATGACTGGCTTCTGAATTCTTGCATATGCCTCTGGGAAATCTTCCCCAAAGGATGCCAAAATTGTGTGCAGCTGTTACCAGACATGTGTTAGACTTTGACTGTATAGATAGTAACTTGCCCTGGAAAAATCAGGTTGAGCTCAATACAGCTCTCATTCTATCCCGGTTGCTACTCTGGATTGGGTGTAGCTTGAGTGTGTCTCCCCACAAGTTCCTGTTCTAGAAGCGTGGTCTTCAGTGTGGTGGTATGGGGAAGAATGGGGCCCAGGGAAAGGATATTAGGGCCTCATCCTTAGAACAGACTAAGTAGCCCTTGTGGGGCCACAAAAGTTCCCTCAAGAGTGGTTAATTATCGAAGCACAAAGCTGGCACCCCCGGTCTCCAGATGCTTGCCTTGCCGTGTGGCTCCTTCAGTGTGCATCTTGCCAGGTGCCAATAGCCCTGTGGTGACTTAGCTAATTTAATGACACTGCCAGATCTTGGTCTTTCAGCTTCCAAAACTGAGAGTTAAAGAAACCTCTTTCTTTTTTTTTTTTTTTGTACTTAGTACAGGGTCTACAGGGTCTCACTACACAGATTGGATTCATAGTGATCCTCCTGTTTTCAGCTTCCCAGGTGTTGAGATTATAAGCCTATACCACCATGCCAGTCTTAATCAAGTCTCAAGATACCCTGGGGGTGGGGCCAGCATGGCTCATAGGGGACCGAATCCAGGTCCCTGGGTCTGGCTAAGCAGGCACTTTAATCTGCTGAGTTATCTCGCCAGTCCTCAAGCCTCTTTTTTTTTTTTATAAGGTACTAGTTTCAGGTATTTTGACATAGTGAAGGAAATAGACTAATATTATTGCAAACTATTTCAGGACTACAACAGAAGCAAAGCAAGTGGAAATGAAAGAATTGTCAAACTCTCAATTGTTATTTTCTATAGCATAATAGTCTAATGCTATGTACATTTTTATGAAAATAAGGAAAATGCATGCACATTTGTACTAATGATATTACTTATGTTACACTGAGCTGTATTTGGGCTTGGAGAGACATCACTCTGGGACGAGGATCTCTGTTAATTAGGAACTTTTCTGCAAAACAAGTCTATATTAGAACACTAAAGCTTATATGCAATTTAAGAGGCATAGAGTGACTTAAATAAAAATAGAAATTGCTTAACTTGCAAGGCTCTTGTGAAGATTAATAGATGATTAATAAATTAATCAAAACCTGGCCTATAACAGGTTTGCTGTCAGCAAATGTTATTCACTTGCAATGAACATTTAATTATTTCTTCTTGAGTTTGTATTTTTGGGTTGCTTCATTTTTATTTTTCTGAGACTCCCTCAGGCTCACTCCTGCATTCTCCAGCTGCAGGTGAGCTGGGCAGCTCTGGCTGCTCTGGGCCATGGCTCCTTTCCTTGAGTCCATTGTAGGTAGTCTTTGTTGTCAGCTACTATCAAATATATTTTCATTTAATGAATGGTGAGCAGCCTATTTTTTTGCCCCACTTAATTTGTTCTATGCTGAGAATTGCTTGTTTTGTTAATCTTGAAATGCAGTAATTTAGGGCTGGCTGGATAGCTCAGCAGACTAAAGCACCTGCTCAGGCAGAGCACAGCGACCAGGGTTTGATCCTCAGCATGCTGTGCCAGCCCTGCCCCTAGGGCATACTGAGATGGGGACTAAGAGCAAGCATGGTGGCATGCAACTGTAATCCCAGCACTTGGGAGGCTGAAAACAGGAGAATCACTACGAGTCTGATCTGCATAGTGAGACCTTGTAGCCCTGTAGACCTCATCCTAAATGCATTAAAAAATAAAAATAAAAATAAAGAAGCGCAGTAAGTTAACCAGCCTGTGTTACAGTATTAGTCTTTACTTTACTGGGAGACTAGGTTCTATAAGTTGAATTATTCTGTTCAAGAATGTTTTGTTAACCTGTAATACTCCCCCCACCTTTTCTCAGTTTCATGGGCTCCAATTACCCTGACATTGAAGCAATTTTGGTGTTTTGGGGGATCTTTCACTGCATTATCCTGTAATTGCTTAAATTCTGTCCTTTTCCTTTATATTTATTCTTATCACAATAGGCTTGTCTGCGTGTCACTGATTCCAGATTCAGGGATGTCTAGCTTGTTGTTCCCAATTTTTAATTTGGCATCAACTAGTTCCCTTAACTCTTCATAGTCCCTTAATGATTATTATTCTATGAATTATTGTTTGCCTTTTGAGCCCTCACATTTTAAAAACTGCATTTTTGTTTGCATTAGGTTGTTGTCTGGGCTGAAGTGTTACCAGGAATTGATTCAGTCAGCTTTGCTTCCAGAGGAGTTACTGGGAGCTGCTTGGCAATTCTTGCACTGCTGTGAGGTCTCTGGGCCTCCATCTGCGGTTGCCCAGGGTGCTTTGCAGTGAGGCCACTTCCTGCTCAGCAGCCTTGGCTGGGCAGCTCTGTCCATGTGAAAGCCGCAGGCTGTCCACCAGGATCTTGACTCCAGCATCCCAGGGTCAGCGCTAATCCCTTAAGCTCCGGATGTTGCACGTGGCTGAGGGCCAGGTGCTGTGGCCCAGAGTTCTGCTCTCTCACAGCTTGCTGTCAGCCTCTGGGAGACCAGAGTTTCCTGAAACTGCTGCATCATGTCTCCCAGGCTGTGAGGTGGACCACGGAATTCAGGAACCCTCCTGGGAGCTGCACCCTCAGAGCCATTATGTCCATGGCCCTGACCCCTGTCTAAATATACAGTATTCCTCCCTTTTTCCAGAATTGAAAGATGAACAATCTATACCAAAAGTGTAGGGAGATGGGATCAGGGTTAGGCTGGACATCAAGCTGTTCCAGAATCTTCTCTGTGTTTCCTTGGCCACTACATGAAGTAGCAATGTATTTGGTTTACTCTTTTTTTTTTCCTTTCTTTTTTTTTTTTTTAAATGCATTTAGTACAGGGTCTACAGGGTCTCACTACACAGATCGAACTCATAGTAATCCTCCTGTTTTCAGCCTCCCAAGCAGTGGGATTACAGCTGTGCACCACCACACCCAGTCTCAGTCACCGTCTCAGCATGCCCTGGGAGTGGGGCCAGTGCAGCATGCCAGGCGTGGAACCACAGTACCTGTGTCTACCTACACAGGCACTTTCATCCGCTGAGCTATCTAGTCGGCTGTATTTGGTTTAATCTGTTGGTTGTTGCTGTAACAAAACTATGTGAGCTGGGTACTTCATGGAGAGAAGATTGATGTATCATGTGGTTTGGAAGGCTGTACATGTAGAATCAGGTGTCCCACCGGTGTGATCTCAGGGAGGGTCCTGTGGTGGATGACATCACAGAGTGGGGTAGAGCACAGAGGCAGTCGTGTGGGGAAAGCAAAGCCAGAGAGACCGGGAGGCTGGGAGAGTTACAGCCATCCAGATCCCACTGGGGCCTGAAGACTAGCAAGGCCACGCCTTCTCAAGGTCCCCCACCTGTCACCTTTCCCTAGACTGAGCTTCCAGGATATGGAAGCTTTGAGAACTTAACTCAAGCAACGTGGAAACCATAGCTGTTTTTTCTGTGCACATCTGCTTCTGAAGTTTGCTTCTTCTTTGTCATCTTCTCTTGTGGATTGAGGAATTATGGAGGGACAGAGATATTGTACTGGATTTGTTTTCTGCCCCTACTCTCCACCCTCTGGTTACTGCTCTTTTCCCAAATGTCGGCCACTCCCTAACAAGCTCCCCACAACTCAGGTATGTAAAGTATCCACCTCATGTGTGCACTGTTTTCTGGTTGGGGAATCCAGGCTGGGTTCACGTGGGTACTTGGCAGCTCCCCAGACGGGACGCTGAGCTGTGCTCCTGTGCCTGGGCCCTAACTCAGCCCTTCAGCCTTTACCTGCTGGAGTGGAGGTGGGGCTGCTTGTCCTCCCTCTCTCTCTTCTCTTTGGAAGTATCTGGGGCAGGATGATGATGGCTGGAGGCTGCTCAGGCCCCTCTCGGTCCTCACACCCTCTCTAATGCTGGGGTTTCAGTGGCTGAGGAATAGTGGCCTTGCTGTGGCAGTGCTTCAAGAACTGCAGCACGCTTCCCCCTTCATGGGTGTCCAGAGCCCAGAGTAAAGCTTCTGGCCTCTCCTGGGTTCCGCCTTGGAACCTATCCATTTCCAAATCTCTTTGGTCTAAATAGTCACAAACACCATCTTTGTCAAACACCCTACTTTTAATGAGATGAGGCATGCACAGTAAAATTCAGAGGGGTGAACACAGTGGGAGAGACCCCCTTGAGACCTTCTGCCATGTATTTTATCTCAAAGTGAGGGTGAGGCCAACCACATTCATGGAACTGCAGACAATGCTCAAGTCGTGGCTAGATTGTTATGATTTTTTCTTCTTCTCTATCTGTAAACCATCTAGAAGAGAAAATGCATTCAGAACGTGGGGCTCAGAAGAACAACCACCTTGGGGTACTCAGACGCTTGTCTGAATGATGCTTGTCTTATTTTTCCTTGTCTGAATCTTCATGTGCACAGATGAATAAGCGTAGAAAGATGCCCACAGGAGAGCTGCCCTCAGGATAATTTTTACAAAATGAGTTTTCCCAAGTGTGGCGATAAGCAATGGAAATTAGCCATCTTCTGCCACCTAATCTCCATTTCACCTGAGTCGTGAGTGTGTCTAGCTCCTCTTCAGCTATTTTTTTTTTTTTTGGTAACACCTTCAACATACAGGTTTTGTGATTATCACTTATCTTAGATTCTGTTGGATGGGCACATTTTGTAAGTTTCACTTCACTTTTAATTCATCTAAATAATCGTTCATATTTTCAGGTTATCTTGTGATGATTAGATGTGTGTATTCACCAAAAAATGATCAGAGCAGGACAGTTAGATGTCCATCATCTCAAATGTTTAGCAGTTCTTACTGCGTACATTTTTGTTACTTCTATTTTGATTTTTTTTTTCTCCATCTATTTCTTCATTTCTGAAGTGTGGACTGAGCATTTTTTTACTTTAGCTTTTTAAAAACTTTATTTATGTATTTATTTTTAATGTATTTGGTCCAAGGTCTCACTATACAGCTTGGACTCACAGTGATCGTCGTGTGTCAGCTCTCCCCAGCACTGGGAGTACAGGTGTGCTTCACTGCATGCAGTCTGGGTGGCTGGCTCAGTGTGCTGGGGCAAGGGCGGGACAGTGTGGTGTGTGGTGCCAGGGATATCTTCCCAGCCCTTTTTTTTTTTAAAGAACAAACTTTAGAAATAACATATTCACTACAAATAATACATAACAATAAAATGCCAAAGTTTAAAAAATTTTACTGTGACAAAGTAATTTTATCACTCCTTTAAGACAGCGATATTTGCCATAGTTGTGAGTCCTACAAAAGAATCATGGTTTCTGTTTTGTTCTCAGACACTATACCAGTGTGTGTTCCTGCATGCTCCCGACTTTTTTTATACAAAGAGAGGACAATGCATAGAAGACAATACACATAGTGGTATGCACTGCTCATTTTATGTCCTGATAGTTATTTAAA
Organism: Tympanoctomys barrerae; assembly: GCA_002564285.1. Classification (NCBI taxonomy): domain Eukaryota; kingdom Metazoa; phylum Chordata; class Mammalia; order Rodentia; family Octodontidae; genus Tympanoctomys; species Tympanoctomys barrerae. Next base: position 2,829 of record NDGN011458309.1, on the reverse strand, counting down.
AGTATTCAATAAACTTTTGTGATCGCGCTGGCAAAGCAGGTTCCCTATGCCACAGGTGGCTTAGTGGAGCCCGATGATTCCGCACACTCGCTAAGATGGTGCTGAGACTCTCATGTGACTGTGCTCTCTGGGGACGGGAGGGAACTTCTCGGCAAGCCAGAGTGGTCAAATCTGCCACAGAAGAGGCTTGGGGTGGTGGTGGCTGCCACGGAGGCTCTTGAGCTGAAAGACCTGCGATGGGGTACTGGAATCTCCTGCTGGCACAAGGAGAAAGTGTCCAGCCTCCCTTAGCTGCTCCACATTAACAGGGAGGGGGAAGAAGGAATGGAAAGCTTAAAGTTGTCAACTGTCAAATATCCCTGAATCAGAACTACAGTAAAACCTTGGTTTGGGAGTATAATTTATTCCTGAAGCAGACTTGCAATCCAAAGCACTTGTATATCAAAGCAAACTTCCCCATAAGAAATAATGGAAACTCAGATGACTTGTCCTACACCCTAAAACTACTCATATAAAAATGATTACAATACTGTCACATAATGCAAAATAATATGGACCACACAGCATATCAAGAAAAGTAAACAAGTTAACCTGTACTTACCTTTGAAAACCTTCCTAGCTGGTATGAGGGAAATAAGAGAGGAGGGTCACTGCATAGAAAGACTTTCACTGTCACTCTCACAATCACTGCTGTCAGTTGGCTCAATGGAATCTTTCTCCTCTTGTGGAACTTTGACAAGGAACCCATCAGTGATGCTTGCTTTTGCCTTCTTTTCAGGATTTTGCAGCCATGCGAGACTGTGTTCTCATTGAACAGATCCTGCACTCACAAGGCTACAGCCTTATTGGGGTGGTGTCGCCCTACAACGTTTTTCAATATTTTGTACATCTTCCTATTCTGATCTGAGGTGGTGGGGATTCCTCTGGTTTTTTTCTCCTCCTCCTCCACTGCAGGTGCAAACCCTTCCATATTGCTGTTGCGAGACGGTCACCCGCAGTCCTGAGGTGGGGGCAGGGCGACAGACCACTGGCCTAGCTGTGGTCATGTGCTATGCAGCATCACTGCTTGGGCTGCAAGACAGCACACACTTATCAAGTCAAAATTTATCAGAGATGTGTGCTCACCTTGTGGAAAACTCACCAGACAAGTTACCCCGATGCAAGGTTTTGCGTGCTTAGTCCACAAACCTGTCCCACTCTTTGCATTTTAAAAGTGGCTTTTTGAGGCTAAATGTGACTCACAGACTGAATAAAGCTAGGTTCTCACCAGGTGGGTCTGGAAATTAGACGACCACCCAGATGCAACCTCCGGGACCACCCGTCACAGCCCTCTGCCTTCTCCAAGTGCAGTCACTGTCCTGCTTTCTGGGCCACACATTTGCTTCACCTATTTTTGAACCTAATAGAATGGGAGTTGCATGATAAGCATTGCTGGTATTTGGTTGGTCAAGCTCGGCTTTGTGCTTTTGAGCTTCACCCTTACTGCTATGAGGAGTCGTGTCCTGCTGGCTCCCTGGGGTGCACAGTGCGTTGGTCCATTCGGTGTTGTTATGACAAACACCAGAGGCTAGGTGACTCATAACAAAGAGAAGTTTACTGCAGTTGTTTCTGGAGATCCAAGAGCTTGGTGCCCTGCCCCGGGGAAGGCATGTGGTAGAGAATGGAAAGGAAGCAAGCAGCAGCCCACAGCCCAAACACAAGAGGCCTCACTGCAGTCACTCGCTCTCACAAGCTCCATCCCAGCACTGGGGAGGGACCAGCACTGATCTTCTCTGGGCCAGTGCCCTAAGGACCCAACCACCTTTTACTAACACACCTCTTAATGTCTTGCCACATAAGCTCCCAGCACTCAGACCCCAAGGACACAGTTCTACTATGTGCAAACTACCGCACTTGCTGTTTCACTGATGACTGCTCCAACTTGTGGGCCCAGTTACTGTTGGGAATGATTGGATTTCCCCAGGGTTATGACCCCATGAGTAAGTTCACCCTAGAGGAATCCTTGAGTTGTGAACGTGTGTACGCTCAGCTCTTGTAGCTGCTCAGCATCCCCAGATGGATGTATCATTTACACACCAAGTATGAGGGTGCTGATGCACATGCACATTTGGCATCTCTGGCCCCACCCATATGCCACCTGTGGGACGGTTTAGTGGGGTTTCAGGATGGCTTTATTTTTATTTCATGGGAGGCTGCGGTTGAGTAGCTTCTGGATTTTGGCCTTTTGCATATAATCTTTAGGGAAGTGGCTGTTCAAATTTTTTTCTCACTTAGAAAATGAATTATATCTATTTTTCTTAATAATTTGAAAAATATACTCTGATCATTAGTTTGTTGGCATAATGTATGTGTTATGCTGTTCTTCTCTATAGCATGCTATTTCTCTTTCTGAATTACAGTTTTTGATAAACAATTTGATTTTTAATGAGTCTGTTTAATCAATCTTTTCCATTATGCTTAGTATATTTTATCTTGTTGGAGAATTTCCCTACTATATATTAGTTTCTAGAAGTGTGCATATAAATTTCACATTTAGATCTATAAGCCATTAAGAATTGATTTTTCTATATCATGTGGGGGTAAGATGACAATTTTGATTTTTCTCATATTTATATTCAATGTACTCTGTACTGTCTTATTTACAGGACCATGATTCACCATGCGCAGTGGAGTCCCCACACTCACAATCAAGTATTTATTTATCCTTGTGTTGCTTAATTAATTTTATTCTCTCCTATTGGAACCTGTATGTCCCTATGCCAATCCCACATTGTCTTAAGTAATATGTACACCAGCAAAAGACAAAATAGTCACAACTTAGTTGAAAGA
>NDGN011458298.1:0-10019 GCA_002564285.1 Tympanoctomys barrerae | reverse complement strand
TTGAACTCAGACCCTTGCACTTGCCAGGGAAGCTCTTATTCCACTGAGCCATCTCCCCAGCCCTCAGAATCAGCTTTTTGATTCACTAACTCTTTTCATTGTTTTCTTAGTCTCCATTACATTCATTTCTGGTCTTATTTTTATAATTTTTCCCCTTGTATGAGTTTTGGGTTTCATTTGTTCTTTTTCTACAAGTTTGTTTCACTATTAGTTTGTTTATTTGAACTTGCTCTGTTTTCCTGGTATGTGAGTTCTGCATTACAAATTTCCCTCCCAAGACTGCTTTCATTGTGTCCCATAAGTTTTGATGTATTGTATCAGCATTATCATTTAATTGTATATGCTGTTTAATTTTATCTTTATTTAGACCCTGTCGAAAAATGGGCATCTGGGGCTGGCCAGATAGCTCAGTAGACTAAGCACCGATTAGGCAGGCACAGCGACTGGGGTTTGATCCCCGTCGTGCCGTGCTGACCCCACCCCCAGGGGGCACTGAGATGGTGAATGAGACTGGGCATGGTGGCACCTACCTGTAATCCCAGAGCTTGGGAGGCTGAAAACAGGAGGATCACTACGAGTCCAATCTGTGTAGTGAGACCCTGTAGTCCCTGTGCTAAATACATAAAAAAAGAAAAATGGGCATCTGAGATGACTATGTGCTTCTCAAATGAAGAAATACAACCTACAAATAAATACATGAAAAAAATGTTCAACATCACTGGTTATTCAAGAGATATGACTTAAAACAACACTGAGATTCTATTTCACCCCTAAAAGAATGGTTATCATCAAATAATCGACCAATAACAAATGCTGGCAGGGCTGTAGGAAGAAAGGAACCCTTTTCCACTGCTGGTTGAAGTGTAGACTAGTGCAACCACTGTGGAAATCAGTGTGGAGATTCCTAAAAAGACTAGGATTAGAGGTCCCATTTGACTAAACTATTTCTCTTTTTGCTATCTTCCCAGAAGAATTAAAAACACCATAACACAGCAATATATGTACATTTATGTTTATAGCAGCACAATTTGTAATATCTAAATCCCGGAAACAACTCCAATACTCATCAAGCAAGGAATGGATAAGAAAGTTTTTTTATATATTGGAGTACTGCTCAGTCATCAAGAAGGGTAAACTGGAGGCTTTTTTAGGTAAATGGATGAAACTAGAGACTAAACTTACAAGTGCAATAAACTAGGCCCATAGTAAGCCTTGTATTTTTTCACCAGTATGAGAAACTGACCAAGTAAATAAGATCCAAAATATACAGTATATGCTGTCATTTGGGAAGACACTATTCAAAAGAAAATTGTTGGGGAAAAGGAGGAAGGAAAAAAGGGAAAAAGAAATTATATATTTATACACAAGACAGTTAAGATAGTTACGCAGCTACTTTCTCTCAGTTCATTGAAAAGAAAGTTGTGTGCTAATATTATCTGAACATGTTATCATGCCTGTATCTTTTACTCAGAGTAATAACTATGAAGACAACAACATGCATTGTATTAATTATTGCAACTGTCCTATTAACTTGTTTTGAAGCTGTTTTAATTTTCTTTTCAAAATAAAAGTTGAATATATATTTTATAATGACTTAATATGATCCTAAAAGCCAGATAAATCAATTTTTTTTGTATTTTTAAGGAAGGGTCTAGGAGTTGTTCAAGGTCTCACTACTAGATCAGACTCATAGTAATCCATCTGTTTACAGTCTCCCAAGAGCTGGGATTACAGGCTCGTGCCACCATGTCCAGTCTCAATCGCCATCTCAGCGTACCCCAGGGGCGGGGTCCACATGGCAAGGTGGGGATCAAACCCCCCAGCCCCTGTGAAAATATATCAAATTTTGTTCCCCAGTTTTATAATATGTTTAGTATTTAGAAGATTTTATATACTTTCTCTTTATAATGTCATTTTTTCATGGTTATGTCTGCATGGCAGGTATCTAACGTCACTGGATAAGTACTCCAGATACATACAAATGTTTTCATGTGTGTCTTTATGTGTCTTAGATTTCATTAAAGCCACAGAGTACTAAGATTTTGATAAAGCTGCTTAATACATATTCTCTGAATTCTGAGGAGTTCAATAACCCCTACTCCAGCCAGCATGAAAAGCTCTGGCTCCACCCCTACCCTGTGCAGCAAGGGGCAAGTTAGGAACCTAGAATTCCATCTTCCTGAGATCATAGGGAGGAGATCCAGACCCTACTCTGGGGTGTTGTTGCCAGAGAAGGTCAAGCAGGGACCTAGAATTATCAGCTGGACTGGCTAGTAACAAGGTTTTCCTCTGAGACGCCTGGGGATTTCAGACTTTGACTCTGCCTGGCAGAGACCTGTCCTCCTCGTTTGTATTTAAGGAAGGCAAGGAAAACTAGTTTTTTTAAAAAACAATGTCATCTCATAAAAGTCCACATATATAAAGAGGACCAGAACTATGACACCAAATGCTTTGGATTTATCTCACCAATATTAATCATTTCACTCATTTTGTTTAATTCTATTTGTTGATTCTCTGAGGAAAATCTTCTGCCATGAACCACAGATTTGGGCAAATTTTGACCCAGAACTGTACCTAGGAAGTCTGTAGTCCAGTGGTGGTGATACTATCGCATGCATGCTATGGCAAGCTCTTTGGATCATTGAAAGCTCTAAAAGGCTCAAGGTTCACCATCACTGCATCAAAAGGGAGAGAAACTCATGTGGACAGCAGCCTGGGCTGGATGGGATCCTTCTGGTCTTTGACTTTATAAAATGAAAAATTTTCCACACTGGCTAGAATGCCAGTGAGAAGTGGAACAGAGGGCATTATTGACTAAGGAAAGCAAATGGACAAATGCTCCCCACTTCAATGTTTATATCCAAGGGAAGGAAGTGCAGAGCATCCTGGGTGATTTCTATGTCCAATCAACTTTGAAAGTCATTTCCCCCCTTATGCTATCTTCAAACTTAGTCAATGTTGAAACCTGTCCTGAATAGTGACCAGGCTGTTTATAATCTTTGTCACACTTGTGAGAATATATGTGTATGCTACTGGAGAAATAGCCATGTGTTTGATGATAGGTCTATCCCCCAATACAGAGATGTTCCAACATTTTATGTGATAATTACATTAATTTTGAAAAATATCACCTGATCCCACAAAAGCCTAAGTTAAAAAACACACCTACGCTGAACTCTTTCAGGTAACGAATTGTGGACTTGAAGTAATTATGAGTGCTAGTTTTTGGATGTCAACTTATAAATGTTGTAAATTTGACTTTAGATTGTAAAGAACCTTAATGTATTTTTGAAGAAGTGAGCAAAATCTTCAACCTTATTTTATCAAATTGTTTGGGGGTTTGGATTCCTGAGCATAGTATTCTAAAGTTCTTTCCCAAAGCAATTATGAACACTGTGACATTTTCTTTTGAGTAAGATAATGGTGTCAGATGAAATGCCGTTTGAAGGAAATATTTATATCTATCATTTGTCTCCCTGTGAAGTTGTGTGGGAGAAATAGGGCTAGAGAAAGCAATTTCAGATTGTGTCTGAAGCCTGGTAAGAGTCTACCATATAAATATGCCTGGATTTTGCTCTTCCCAAATGACTTTGCTTTCCAGATGCAAGAACTGTGTCCTGAAAGAAAAAAAAATGGGGGGCCAGGTGTGGTGGTACATGCCTGTGATCTCAGCACTCACGAAGCTGAGGCAGGAGGATTACTTTGAGTTCGAGTCCACCGTGGCTACAAAGTGAGTTCAAGGCCTGTTTGAACTGCATAATGAATCTCTGTCTCCAAACAAACACAAAAGCAAAATAAAATAAAATAAAATAAAATATATATATACATATATATATGAAATAGTACATTGCTTTACATTTGTTTCTATTCTCTTACTAAAAATACCTAAATGCAAAAAAATCAAGATGACTTGCTATCTATTATGTTAAGCAAATCAATTGACCAAGTACTTTTTAAAAAAATCTCTGTGTTACTCATTGTAGGTTTACTTGCTGTAAGTCTTTAAATTCTGCCTTTAAAAACAGTTAAGAAAAATCTCTCAGTTTTTAGTTTCTGTCTTGTGGTCTACCTGTATAGTTAGCTGGCTTCTTACTTTTTGTGCCAATATTGTAATATTTGATACTGGATCTCCAAGAATGAAATACATGCTACCTTTTTTTAGATGGTACTTGAATGGCTTGGAAGCAGAGGCAAACATATATAATTAAAGTACAAATTGATAAAAATTTTCAAAAAAATCTGGTAGTCATGTGGCAATATTACTAATCTACTTATTAGACAATTCCAATATTTAGTATTTTCTACAAGGAATCTAAAAGTTTGATTCAATTAATAGTTTATGGTTTTCTGAAAAGTTCTGGATTTGACATCAAAATAATTGAGAATAGTATAGCATGCTTATAAACATTGGATGCCTCTCACTAGAGTCAACTAGAGTCTAAGGATGAAATAGTTCTATTAGGCCATGAATGAGGTGATTTGAGTTGCTGTAAACTCATCAGTTATATTTAAACTTATTTATTTGCTGTGCTGGTAGTGAAATCCAGGGTCTCTCAAGCTAGAAAGTGTTCTGCCACTAAAGTTTATTATAGCCCAACATTCTTCAATTACTTACAAACCTAAAAGGGATGGCAATGATTGTAAAACAAATATTCAAACACTTACTTCTGATTTAAAAATATTCTACAGTAAGTGTTAAAATTTGACACTATGGAAATGCAAGGATATAACTGATGATAATCTGTTGGCATTTTTAATGTTCTACAATTACTGCCTTTCATGTGTTACATACATTAACTTGGTTAAAACACCCTCTGGTGTGTTACTGTGTGCATTTTATAGAATTAGGCTGAGGAGTAGAGAAGGTGGGGGTGACTTGCTCAACAGAGCAAAAAGTGGCAGAGCAGAAGTCATGCCCGAAGGTAGAGTACATGCTCAGAGCTGCTGTTCCCCCAGCTCCCCCTGAGTCACCAATGATCACTGAAATAATCAGCAAGAAATGGTCACTGCTGTACTTCATTTCTATGTGTTCAGTATTCCCCCAAATATGCATGCATATTCACACACACACACACACACACACACACACACACACACACACACACACAGAGCCTAATTGAAATCATAGTTCAGGCTGGCTGTTGGCATTTTAATGGTGGCAACTATTCAGACTAGTAAAGAGGGAAAAAATGTGATATTCTTATGTACTAACTCAGAAAGTCAGCTTAGTACTATATAAGCAAGACCTCGAACTAAAAACAACAAAAAGCTCGAACAAAAGTGTAAACACCCTCCCGCCACTTCTCCTCGTAGGCGGAAGCCAACCACACTTCTCTGCTCAGCTCCAGGCATCAGCAGCAGAATCAGACAGTGGTGGAAAACGGAGGATGAGGGTGGATTTCCCCCGTGTAATCTTCATATCCCTTCCTTAGCAAATATACCAATACAGGGTATTGTTAATGATTTAAAGTTTTCGAATCAGGAAATAAATTTATTAAATTACTTTAATGAAAGTATTTGTGTTAAAAGAGTAATGCACTCAAACACAAGAATGATGAGATGGTAATTTGTTACAAGTTCTAACTGAAAAAAATTATCCTTTTAAAAAATGCATGAATTATGTTAAGCAGGCCTAAGAAAAAGGAAATAAGAAATTCCTCTTAGTGTGAAATCCTCTGAGGGCTAAACTCTGTATTAACTATTTCCTCCATTCCTCTGTTCCTGCCTTCTTTCCTTTTTCTTTCCTCAGCAACATGTCAATGAGGTTGTTAGCTCCATTTTGCAGTGACAAAGCTAGAGGGGTTAAGAAATTTGTCCAGGAACACCCTGCTAATGACTGGTAATGCTGCAAGTTAACATGGCAGTGTATAGCTCTGAGATTCAAATGTTTCCTACAGTGCTATCTAGCAGTTTGACAATTAGTTGGTCATAATCTTCACGATGCAAAGTAGTATTATTTGTATAGGAGAGGTAAAATGGAAAGAAAAAGGGAAAACAATAATCACCTCTTGAATCAGTTTTGTAGTTGTAAGCTATCTTGCCAAAATCTAATTGCTTTTTTGAGAGTTTCAAAAATTTGCATAATTAAAATATAAAAAATCACCATACAAAAAATACAGCTCATTGGGTTTTAGTATGTTCATCAGGCTGTGCACACATCGAATACTAGAACATTTTTTGTCACCCCCAAAAGAAACCCGAAACCCATTAGTATTCATGCCTTATAGTCTTGATAGAGCAAAAGTTTTCAAAATATTTAATTTTCTTAGATTCCTTCCCCACAAAATTGTTATTAGTTAATTGTATAGATATAAGAGAACCATTATGACAATAGTCTCAAATAATAGATGACTGATGTTACCTTTCTTGACTACATATTCAAATGAAAAGGATTATTGAGCAAATTTCCCAAATACTCTAAATGTGAATAAAATCCCAGTACAGCCACCATGTTCATCATCAATACTACTGAAAGGCTATAATCTGGCAGGCATTATATTGAGATATTCTGTCTGGATCAACGTCATAATAATTCTGAGAGTTTTTAGTAGCCTTTCAGAATTAAGAAAAAATGAAAATTGGAGAGGAAATGTCCTCTAGGGTCAGAACTGAGAAACAAAGTAACAGCCACTTAAATTTGAAAGCAACAAGCCTTTACTGAGCTCTACCGATATTGAAAATGGGGCAAAGAGAACACACCTCAGAAGGAAAAGAACATTTGAGCCTAACTGCAACATTCACACAAGACCAGGATTCTCAAAATGGTTTTCTAGTGCTGACTCCTAGAAGAACTACTATAGGAATTTATATATCCCATGATTTGATCCCTGCAGTGTATATCTGCATATGACTCTAAAAATCTAGATCTTTCTAGTCCTTCTGTTTTTCTATTACGTGGTAACTAACCTATAAATCTAGAAATGGAAAAATTGCAAAATCTGGAAGCATAAGATTCTTACTAACTTTTCATTGTTGTGACTAAATGACCAAGGAACAATTAAAAGGGGAAAAGGTTTATTTTAGCTTATAGACTCAGAGGGTCTAGTCCATGGTTGGCTGATTCCATGGATGGAAAATCCTGGCACAAGGGCATGGCGGAGGAAATATACTCATCTAAAAGAATCCGGAAAGCAAAGAGGATTGCAAACAGCCAAAGAGGACAACCAAGGACAAGCGAGATTCAAAGACATACCCCTGGACCTGCCTCCTAGTAGCCCATTTAGCTATCATCTTGCTTTGGTTACCCCCACTGATAAGGTTAATGAGCTCATGAGTCAGTCTCTAAGCCCCACTTCTGAACATTGATGCATTGGGGATCAAGCCCTCAGAACAGAAGTGTTTGAGGGGTGCTTCATACTTCGACCATAATGAATACCTGTCAGAGAGAAACTACAGAAATTTCCTTTCCCAAGTCATTGACAATTGATTTTCCAAGAGGATAATATTAGGCTGGTCATTTTTTTCCTGACTTGAGTTTCTCTTTGTCTCTTTTATTCCATCCCTTATTTTGACAATATGGTACTTGAAACTATCTGGTAGGTATGCCACTGACATTAAGGTAAGAAGAAGTGACACATGTTGTGTTTGCATATAAGTGGAATGTGAGGTTATAAATCTTTATCATCAGGTAAATTGTATATTTAACCTCAAAAGAAACACAACTATATACTTATTCTGCAATTCAGGGTGAAATTTCCAATCTAACCCAATGGATGTGTAAAGAATGTTTATGGTGCATTGAGTGGTAATGGATGGAGAAGGGTGGTCATATTTTATGACGAACAAACCTCAGGTTTTCTACTAGAGAGAACAAAAGTGTGTGTGTGTGTGTGTGTGTGTGTGTGTGTGTGTATTCACACACCACCTCCTCTTGTTGTTAAGAAATATGTATGAAACATACACACAACTTCAGCCCCTGTGGAACCAGAACTTCCTCTTTTCTGAGCCTGTCATATTTACAACTGTCCTTTAGTTTACATGATTATTCAGCTGACTTTCCCATTGGTACTTTGGTTCCTTGGTTAACACATCAGATCTAAACAAAACAAATAATAGATTACAATCTGAAAGTTCTGTTTCTACTAAGAAACATGCATAGCTGATTGCCAAAGAAGGAACCTAGCCAGGGAAAGTTGGTGGGGTGATGATGGTCCTATGTTTTGCAGAATAAATAAGAATTCCCATGAGGAAGGAAGAAGACAAAATTTTCCAGGCATTACAAGCATTTGTAAAGTTTTAGAGCTACAAACGTGAGATGGCATGGCTCAAGGATGGGGTGAGAATTAAATTTATGTATTAAGATAAAAGAAAATGAAGGAAAATCATCAGATGTTTATGTGTTGAATTCATGCTGTCATGCTGAATGTTATGCAAAGATTTTAAAGTGAAGTGTTCCTATTTATTTGAATATGATGTGATTGTTTTGGCATGGTAGAAGCTGAGCTGAAGGTACTTGGGATTCTTTCAATAAAAATGTTGAGAAAATCAGACTAGAAGTGATGAGGGTGTGAAAGAATGCAAAGGGGGGGCAGATGTTAGAGATGTTAAGGAAGTAGTATCTCTAATACTCTGGAGAGGAACTGGCAAGAAGGGCCTTGAGTAGCTCACAAGGTTGTGCATTTGTAGACTGGAGAGGTCAATGCAGCTATTTATGAAGACAAAGCTGGTCAGACTTACAGTACAGGTAAATGCTGTAAAGTATAGGTAAATGTGTTTACCTATAAAGATGCTGTCTGTAAGGCCCTGTGGAACATAGAAGTGGAGCTGTCCAAGGAAGTGTGGAAATATGTGATGAAAGTTTATGGATAAATTGAGTCTGAAGACCCAGGCCCTGGCATCTTTAATTTTCTATTAATTTTAATACAGAAGAGGATGCCAAGAAAAGTTAAGAAATGGAGATTAGAGGCTATATCCTCAGAAAGTAGTAATGCTTGGAGGGTGGACTGAGAGAAAACCATGATGCTACAAGAGAAGCAAAATAAAATCAAGAATGGAGTGGTAGCTCTGAAGTTAAGGAGGAAGAATTTCATGAAATACTGAGGGACCTGTTAAAGATTATTAATCAGCAATTATTTTAACACATGTAATTTCTCCTTTCCATTAGAAGAAAATGTGCCCATTGGTCTGGAGTGCCTAACTTATGGTGATTTCATAAAAAAGGCAAACTTTCATAGGGCTGTGTGTGAAACAGAGAGTTTCACAAGTTTAGGAAAGCCCCATAGTTCTGACAGTGCATCTAGATTCCTCTATTGACATTTGTATGTTTCTGCAGTGGAAGAAAGAAAACAAGATACACAAGCCCTGGAGGCATTTGAAAACCCCTTGCTACATCAGAGAGGGATTCTTGGTTTAGCTTATATTCTGCACAGACCAAAATGTGCATTGTTGCATTTATACCCAGCTGCATAAAGGGGGGGGTGAAATATTTATTTTCCAAGTTCTCTTAATCACGGACAAGCCTTCACTTTGGATCAGTGTCTCTAGTTAGCTCGCTCTTGCCTCTTTCCTCTTTATTAACTGTAAAACCATAATCACATTAGGGCAATTAATATTCAGCCCCACGAGAGTTAGCTGCAGCCATAAACTAAGACTCTCCCATTCTTCGTCCCTTGAGTGGACAGTAATAAAACCCCCACCATCCACAGCAAAGGCCATGCTCATGTTTAGTGTTTTCAGATCTCCAAGTAAATAACTTCTCTGCTGTTGGAAAGAAGACAAATTGCAGAAAACATTCAATTTCTAGAAAAAGAAAGCTGTCCTGAATTATTCTAGATATATGTGCAAATAACAGATTTGAATGCTATCAAAACCAGAGGCAGGGGCTGGCTAGATAGTTCAGTGGTCTAAAGCACCTGCGTAGGCAAGCTTAGGCAAGCAAGCGCTCAGGGACCGTGGTTGGATACCAGTGACACATGCCACGGCAGCCCTCCTCCCGGGTTGGCTGAGTGCCCCCTCACCAGAAAAAAACCACCAGAGGAGGCACCCAGGGTGTCCCTCAAAGGGCATGGTGTGCCAGGGCT
>NDGN011458295.1:0-15731 GCA_002564285.1 Tympanoctomys barrerae | reverse complement strand
TTTTTTTTTTCTCATGGAATTAGATGTTCATCCAGTGTCTCTTTGAATAGCAGACTATTGGGTCTTCTGATCTCATCAATCTATGCCAGACAACTTCATGCAAATTCTAGGATTCTAGCAAATATTTGGAAACTTTATTGCTGATATACATCTGTCTGTTCGTCCATCTATCTATTCTCTTTGTAAATAGTGAATAAACTTTCATGCAATGTGAGAACTGAAATTGTGTTTTTGAATATCTTTGTGACATTCCAAGTTCTAGCACGATGCCATAAAATAATATAGTCAATAAATATTTCTTGAAGAAACAACTACCATTACACATTGTTGTAGTGTCATAGTATCTCCACAAGTACAATGCTGCAGATGATTCAAAATGTGCTGAAGCAAAGACAGTAAGCTCTCCCAAGGCACATGTCTCTAGGATTCGAGTTCGGACATTCCAATCCACCCATGCCATTTTCAAACCACATTTCTTTTGGCTGAATCAGTGTGCACCAGTCTTGTGCTTTGTCATTTATTTTAGCGCCTTGTATCCTTGCTGGTATGGCAAAGCATTGAATCACAGATGACAGTGAATCTGCAGTTGGTCTGCTCACACTCTCTCAGATGATGGCATTGGTCCAGGTGGGGAGGACATATCCACTCATACATCCATCCTTTGTCAAGGGCAGTGTTTGCCCTGGCCATCTGGTACAAAGGCCTTTTAGCGTATCAGTCATTGCTATCTCACAGATCTATGGTGCTTTGCTATTGCGTGACCATATCTTCCATGATGACTCTTTCATATCCTATTTGAGATGTGCTAATTCTAAACCAGCAACATTTTGCTCCTTTCTAGTTGGTGGCATCCCCTTGTCTGATTCCAAAGAGTATCTCCCATATGTGGCTTTGACAGATTTCAGTCTCTTTCCCTAGACAGTTTATCTTTAGAAAGAATTTACCATTGAAAAAGTGAATCCATGGAGACTCCTGCTTTGTTGTTTTTTACTCTGAAGCCAACAAAGCAGATGAATATTTTAACCTCAACTTTAAACTGAAACACAAAACTGACTCTTTGAACTGGGAAACATTTATTTGCAAATCACAGTTCTTTGCAGGTTTGCATCAAAAGGCTCTGTGTATGGGCAAGGAGGTGGAGACAAGTTAATTGTCTTGAAAGAAAGAGCTCATAACAGTAGCTTTTTTCCCTCCACCTTTGTCCCAGTAATGGTAAGGGAGTCCAGCCTAGAACCCTAGGAATTGCCTTGAATACTTGGAAGCTTTTGCAGGACTGTGTATCCATGCTCCATGATACTGGTCTCTAAATGTTATGAGTACCAAGAAGCAACTTTTCAAATAACCTGCCCTAGACCATTAAAGGATTTTGTTGAAAAACTAAATGCATTTTTATTTAATCTCCTTTTCCAAGTGTTTGCTACTGTCATGACAACAGCCAACAGATTTAGTATCTCAGGACACAAGGCATTCCCCAAAAGCATTTCAGTTTCAGTTTAAATCTTTTTAATACCAAGAAAAGTTCAGCTTGTATCAGTTGAACAAAAGGGGCAATTGAAGTAAACTTACATAAGAAAATTAAGAAGTTTTACAATTTGTAGCTGAAATTGTTAGAAACTATTTGACAAAATTTTCAATGTATACTATGCATGTATGATTAGGCGGACAAGACCCATGAATGAACTGCAAAACTGAATGTGTGGTAATGAACAAAATCAGATTCTTATTTGGCAAGGAAGGAAATGTTAACTTTTCCAAATTGCTATGTGTGATATTAGAAATGCAGCAGAAAAATTGGACACATTAAGATGAAAGAACTCATTTTTGTGGGGATTTTTTCTTGACAAAGCCATCATAATTACTCCCCCCACACCAATACCACCATTTTCCATTTACACTATCATCTTGGCTTAAAATTTGCCCATTCTTGCAGCCAAAATCAATTTCCAGCTCCTGGAATCCTTCTGCTGCCCTCCCAGTGCAACCAGACTCCCCTCAAGCCCTGTGAAACACATTCTGCTCTTGGCCCCTTTGTGATGCAAGCTCCTTCCACAAGTGTGTGTCCTGACCCCATGCTACTCCCAGCTCTGTGCTTGGCAATGGGATCCCCATGGTGGTATCATCAGGGCTTATAAGGGAAAAGATTTAAAGCAGGACATCAAATTCATAGAATTATTTCATAATATCCACCCGAAGAGTCAAATGCATAAAAGTGAGTGAGATCTGTCTACACACTGGAGACACAAGGAAACCAAGCTGCTGGCCTGGGTGCTACAGCAATGTCCTGCATGAGTCCAGCTGAAGACCTAGAGCCTGTGACAATGTTTCATGAAAGTCTGTATCAAGGAGCTTCACTGTTAAGGCCCAAAGAGCAGTGGTGGAAGCTAGAAAGTCTGCCAGTGAGATGAAGGATCTGTGCCAGTGGGCTGAGGGAATCTGCACTGAAACCAAGAAGAGATACTCAAGGTTAGGATCAGAGCTCTCCTGAAGAGAACCATGGCCATCCTCAGTGACAGGGAAGACCCAAGCTTCTCCAATAGTGAGAACAGCTGAATTCATGTCAGGAAAGACAGTAAGACAAGCTTCTCCATGGGGATCAAGAGCACACCATCTTCCCTCTGGTTCTCCTTTTATGTTGCTGGCAACAATCCTCAGGTGGGATCTATACCCAGCACCACGCTGGCTCAGTTCAGTGGGTGTCACAAGTTGATCATTAGTACATCTAACACACTTGACAAACGTGACTCAGTCCCTGCCTGCCCTTCAACAGCAAAGAGTTAAAGTATGAGATCAGTGCCAGTGTGGGGCAGTACAGAAGGCACCAAATTTTAGATGCTGGGCTTGGCCTAGGCTGTGAGGGACACACCCAGAGTAGCCATGAAGGCCAGCAGGACCCTGTGACTCAGCTGCTTGTGAACAGGCTCCCTAACATTGTATCAAATTTAAAGGCTGTAACTTGCATGAGTGTCAGTTCCAATGCCCAGCTGTCCTTCGGGCTGAGTGATCCTGGCTGTGGGGTCCCACTGTAGGAGCTTTTAGGAAGCAGAAGCAGAGCAAACAACTGCTTAAACCAAAGTTTCAGGACACTAGATAGCATGGTTTACATTAAGTAACTTCTGCTCCAGATTATATCAAAAAGTCAGCAAAACACCAAAAATCCTAAATGAAACGAGAAGTTGTCACTTTTATTTCCACCAATTCAAAAGCTGACATCTGCCGCATCTTTCCAGAGGTGCCCATATTGCTTCAATTCAATCCATTCAGCGCATTTCTTAAAAAAGTTCGAAGTTGGAAAGATACAAAAATAGATTCCTCTGTGTACATGCCACCATTCCAGTGGGGAGGTTATTTTTGCAGAGAAATTTGGGGCTGAGTGATAACGTGGCACCTGGCAGTGAGCTGAACAGATGCTTGTGCTACACTGGGCTTGAAAAAGAATGATTATTTAAGGACACTTATTTGCTATTTGAAGCCACCATCTTATGATTTGGGACTATTTGATATCTTGTAATTGACACAAGATGGTTGAGGGCACCTTTCAAAGCTCGCAGTGACAAACATCTCCGAGAGCACAAGATGAGTCTGTCTAGCTGACACACTGGTGACAGATGGGCTTGTGGCAGGAGAAAGCAGTTCTGATCTTCAGGACACTGGTGAGTGGGGAGGAGGAGGAGCTTGGTCCCTGACAGCTGCTTTGGTCAACTCTGCTCCTCTGGTTCATATGTCCTTATTTTCTGAGGATAACTCAGTGAATACTTGACCAGGTGCCAAGGCTTGGATATAATAAAAATTAATGTTAAGTTCATTGAAAGAATTTTGAAAGATTTTATGTATCCAATTGAATGTAGGACCTTTTATATAAAGAGAGTATTTTGTGTGTGAGTATGTGTGTGTGTGTGTATAACCTATACACAAATCCTATTTACTCTTGTTCTCTCTCCAAGATTCAGGATAATACATATATGTGTTTTTTAAAAATTGTACCAATTTTTCCAAAAGTAAACAAAGTAAAATCTCTCTGCTAAGCAAAATAAGAAGCCAAGTTTAAAAAACAAAGCTCCATTGAAACAAAAAACAATCTAAATTTTGTTCACTTTTGAATATTTTTCTTTTCTTCAACTCTGAAAACCTTTGCTGAAGAATTTCTTTATAGACTGGTGAAGAAGTAGATCTACTGAATGAGGAAAACCAAACAAATGTGAAAATATAAGCAAGTACTTTGAAATGAGCAAAGAAGCAAAATCCCATCACACGGCTATATGTGTGGGATCTTCCCACCGTGATCAGCCAGCAGTGCCTCAAGAGAGCTCCAGCACCAGAACTCGCCTGGGCTCTGGACACAATGGAAAGGGCCTTCTTGACCTCCATTTTTGCTATCTGCTAGAATTTTCTACCAAACTGGGTATCAGCCTTGATCGAACAGAAGTTGTTCTTCAAAACAGTCCTGCCATTGTTGGTGTTGTGAATAATTTCTTGATTCTTCCATTCATCATAAGAATGTATAGCTCCCTTCCTGCCCTCCTTTGGAACCTTGTAAACCATCTCTTCAGGCACAGATTGTGATATTTTTTCATGAATTCTCCTCATACCTGCATCTATCAGCAGACTAAAGATACCATGTTCTTCTTTACCTCACATAGTAACCAGGGCAGTACAATTGCTTCACAGACGTTTCTTAAACAGAACTGCACTGACTTGGACCTTGCATTACTATAATAGTTCATTTTCCTTCTATTAACTCTTCCTTATGTTGATCCTTTGGCTACTTCCTTTTAACTTTCACCTACTAGCTCTATTTTTCCCCATTTGGAGCAACATGAAATAAGCCTGTTTTATCATTCCAATAAATGTCAAAGCAAAACGCCCACAGAGAAACAGCATTGGCTCATTCCACACACAGTATGTCTCCAGGACTAGTCACCTGTCCTTGAGTGCTTGCTATCATGTGTCACTTCCTCCCTGAGTGCGGTGGCCAGAACAACAGTCTTGTAGGCCAGCCATGGACAGGCCAGGGAGTGGCTCAAGCCACTGTACTCTCATTGCAACACCTCTGATGATATCAAGGTCTTCTTAGCAAACTGTTACTAATTGCAATGAAGTTCAATTTACTCCACGTCAGAGATAAACTGGCATTTGTGTTACCATAACCCCTCACATGCAGATGCAGATAATAGGAGATATTATTCTGAAACTTTATCTGAGATGATTCTCTGGATAGGGCAAAAGCCATCTGTCTACTGGTAAATAGGGCTTTACTGGTAAGCTGACTATTGACCTTGATAAATGTTTTAATTGTGAATCACCACACATTCAAGCTTGAGAAATATAACAAGGACAGATTACTAAGATATTTGCTAAAACAGGCTTGAATTCTCTCAGGAGCATGCTAGTACAGATCTGCTGGCAATTTAGATAAGGTTCCCTACCAGTGGGCAACAGTTGCTCTCCTGAGCCTCCTGAGTCTGCCATAAACATCTCAAGCTCTGTGGCCAGGGTCCATTCTGACTGGACATTGCTGAAGTCAATACAGCTGTCTAATCTTACTGGTTAGTAAGCGTTTTATCACCCTTTCCATCCCACACTCAGAGAGAAATTTACAAATGGCCTCCAGGAAGAAAAATGACTGTTTCAGTGAATCATAGCTTGTGAGTCTTCCAAATGCACAGGGAAGGATCACAGTGAGAGGCGGACAAATGTAGCAAGGATGTGTGTGAAGTGTGACACTCATTCTCCTATGTGTCCAGACTTAGGAAGCCACACAGGACCCGTGGATCTTAAGACTAAAAGCCCAGGATCCATTGATTCTAAGGGATGGTGCCAGATAATTTACTGGGGTACAGGAGGAACTATGCCCTGATATTAGTCTTTTGACTAATCAGTTAAAAAGAAGTGAAACAAATGATCATTTACTGGTATCTTGAAAAAAAAAAACAGCCTGGAGAAGAGAAACTATCAGCTGTTTTAACCAAATAGCTACACATCAAAATAGTATTTTAGAGACTAGGAAACCTGTGGCCTAAATGATAAAAATAAATCCAGTATGTGAGAGATGCAAGTTTCTTGTTCCTGCACAGAAATGACCCGATATTCCTGGCCAAAGGCCCGCCACGAATGCATTTCTGGTTGCGATCACACTATTCTGTGTCTGTGTGCACATTTATGCAAGTGAGCATTCACTCAAACACAGGCAAGCAATAATTAAGAAAAGTACATTCTAAGGGCCGGCCAAATAGCTCAGCAGATTAAAGCACCTGCAAGCAGGCGCAGGGGCCAAGGGTTTCAGTCCCCGTCCTGCCATGCCGGCCCCACCCCCAGGGTGCACTGAGACAGAAACTGAGCCTGGGCATGGTGGTGAGCGCCTGTAATCCCAGCTCTTGGGAGGCTATAAAGAGGAGAATCACTATGAGGCTGATCTAGCAGTGAGACCCTGAACACCCTGTAGACCTTTCCTAGATTTAAAAAAGAAAACAAAAGTACATTCTAAAGATCCTTTTAGTCACCTCTCCAAAATCTATCCTGTTCCTTTTTCTTCTATACCAACCCTTTAGGAAAACTCATGAAGAGAGAAGAACTATGTCTCTGGACCTGACATTTTTCACATGACATAGACATGTCTCCCATATGTCATGCTATAAGCCAGACAAAAAGTTGTTGGTGATTTGAAACATGATTTTGTATGGACACACTGCTATTGGTGCCCCTGGGCTGATATGTCAGTGTGTACCAGGACAGATGGAGAATCTACAGACTCATAATCTGAATACTCTTCCCAGTTCCATGGGCTTTTAATTGAGAACCAGCACCACAAACATATGAAGAGAGATCATTGTATTCTTTGTCCTGGAAAGCAGTCACATTCTGGAGAGATGGGCTGCTCAGGCAATATTATAGCCTTTTGTCTAAGAGTGGTTATTGTAGAAATGTCCTGTCATATGGTTTGAAGCTAGCTATTAAGTAATTTTTGTCTAGTGTTTCATGATATTTAGAATTTGTTCAGTGATTTCTGTCACTGTGATGAAACACCAGAGGCTCCATATAGATAAAGACAAGAGGTCTGTTCAGTTCACAAGAGACTGGAAGTGCAGACAGCTCTGGTGGGGCTACCTTGGCTGCATCCTCACAGGGTAGACAGCCTCCTACCAGAGGGGCACAAGTATGTGGAAAGAAAAAGTGCATTCCTGGGCAGCAGGCCAGGGAGAAGGAGCGGCTCTTTAAAGCAACTCACTTAAGAACTGACTCAGAATCCCATGCTCACTTCTATGCTCTCCTCCAAGGGAGTGGCCCTGGTGACCATATTCCTGGACCTCCTGTGAACAGCTTCCATTACACTGTACCGGCTCCCTGAGGATGACACACAATCCAGAGGGACATATTTAGGGTTAAAAATAATTTTTGTTGGCATAGATAAAGTACATTATTATTATCAAAATACTACAATGAATAATCTCAAAATGTGTTTATTATTTCAAAAGGTACTTTTATGAATATAGCTTGGACATTCTCAAAGTTCTCTTGTTCCAACTGAAATCATTTTTTTACAATGTTATTCTTTTAAAAAAAGTTTTTATTCATTTTAATGGGATAAAAAGATAAAATAGCAATGAAACAGTTTTAAAACAGGCTAGTAGGACAGTTACAATAATTAATACATTGCATATTGTTGTCTTCAGAGTAGTTATTCAGAGGACAAGATGCAGACATGATATCTTGTCTAAACAATACTGGTACAAATCTTGCTTCTCATTGAACTAAGATAAAGTAGCTGTATATCTATCATAACTATTTGTGAAAAAGTAAATATGTATATACAAAGTTATTCTTGATCCTTAGAGGTTTCTTCGAAACTTAACTGTAAGTAACAGTATATAAAAGCAATAATTCTTTAAAAAAAATTAAAAGATTGGAGAATAAGAAGTTGAAGTATGGGGTAGCAGTTAAGTTGTCTAAAATATCAATCTCTGTTTGATCCATATTAAAATGTCCATTTGTCCAGCTAAAAATCATTATCATGAAAAAAAGAGTGGATAATACAGAACACAAAGCCTTTTCTCCAGCAAATGCCATTATTTTAGAGCAGAACAGATTATGTGCAGTTTACAACTGAACTGCATATTCACTTTCTCTTCTTGTCCTATTTGATGTCTTTTCACTTCTGACTTGAGCTATCAACAAACAAGGTATTAAAAATTTTGAACATTCTGATGAGTTCCCAGTTTCATTTATCCATTCAGTAAGCACGGACGGAGCTCCTCCTGGGAGATGACCACTGCTCGCTAAGTGGGGATCAGGGACAGGAAGATAAATGGAACACAGCTCCTGATTTCCTGAGATTGCATGGAGACTGAACAAGCAAGTCTAACATTGGATATGCTCTAGAAATGACAATGCAGGGTGGCAATTTACAGATGAGTACTGCAGAGCAGTGAGAAGGAGGCCTTGACCGTGTCCCTGGGCAGGGCCATGCATGTCACAAGGCTGGGAGTTAGACAAAGTCTTCAGAACTTTTGAGGAAGTGAGCAGTTTTTAACATTTCTGGAGTGTGGAGCTCAGAGAGGAAAATGTTGACAGGCCTTGAGTGAGATGCAAAGCACAAATACAGAGGCCCTTGAGCCGTGGGAGGCTGCAAGCTTTCCTGATGAACATGTTTTGCTTATTGAAAATAAGACTTTTTGAAATGAAGTATAACAACCATAGCTAGTGTCAAATATCGACTATGTGCTTGACATTGTGATAACTATATTTTATGCATCCATAAATTCTAAGGGCCCATTTGTCTCCACTGTATAAATACGATAGCTGAAGATCAGAGCATTTAAGAAACTTGTCCAAGTTCATTAGCCAGGTATGCTGGTGCACACCTGTAATCCCAGCACTCAGGAGGCTGAAGCAGGAGGATCTCAGATTCAAGGCCAGCCTGGGGTACATGGAAAGACCTAGCCCCCGTTAGTGGTGATATCAGCCCAGAGACAGCCTGAAGCTATGTTTATTCCCCAACCTGGAGTCCAAGGACCCCAGCTTGGATGAGTTTGAGGCTGAAGGTGAGTGGTTAGAAGTGACTGTGTGCACACCAAGTGCCTTTAACTTTCATCTTCATTTCCCCCCGGGATAGTTTAGAGGTACTGGCTCCCACCTTCCCTAATCTTGGTGCTATGACAAGCTAACTCCTCTTCTAGGACCCACAAGTTTACCTTAGAGAAGAGGCAACTCTTCCACTCCACCCCTTCTCCAGCCAGACTCTGTTGAGCCTCCTTGTCTGGCTTGTGCATTGCAGATTGTTCTGACTGATGCCAGGAGCACTGCACCCCTAGCACCACCCCACCTGTGCACCTTGAGCATAAGTGATGCACGGTAATCCAGAGAACAGGAAGCTGGATACAGGAAAAGAAAGGAGTCTTAATGCTGCTACTTTCATAAAATCTTCTCTTATTTTAGATTGTTCAGTGTTCATTTACTTCCCTGGGTGTGATTCATGTTGCTGATTGCTCCAGGGCAAACAGGAATGACCCTCAGAGTCAGAGGGATAGAGGGAGCAATAGATGCTGGGGTTTCTGTTTGTCTGTTTTCACTGTTTTCTGCAGGGACCTAGTTCTTGAACCCAAACTCCAGGGCTCCAGCTCATCCCCTGCACACATGCAGCCTCCTCCATTGGCTACTGTTCGAAGCACTCTGCCAGCACCAGGCAGCCATGTGTCAAGATGCCAAATTCTGTTAATGCTATTTTTGACAGCATCCATGACTTACCACCAATCTTTGGACTTGGAGGACCAGAAGGGTGCGTGTTTGCAGGCACATCTGGCACAGCTCTGTTTTGTCTGCTTTGACAGCATCCTGGAAATACCCAATCTTCCACAAAACAGAAAATCTGACAAGTAAATGTATCTCAGCGAGGCACAAGTTGAGGTAATGGTCTCTCTCTCTCTCTCGCTCTCTCTCTCTCTCTCATACACACACACACACACACACACACACACGCAACGTAAAAGCAGCTGGCTTTCTTTGCTAATGTTTATTTGGTTTAAAATGGGAGTATCCCAGTTGCCAAAGGAACAGAGAGACTATATTGCAAATTCCTCTTTTAGTTCTTTCACTTCTCTGGTCTCATAAAAGTCTGAATTTTCCTTTTCATTTGATATATAAATTTTTAAAATTCTGGATACAACATTTTCTCTGTCATCAGTAGCTCTTTGTGGGAAAATCATCCTTACATTTTCACAAGATGAATTATATGGTGTTGATAAAAGATTTTGAGTCTACTCTGATGCAAACTTGTATTATACTTTCTTTCCTGACAGAATCAGAATATATTTAGGTCCAGAATATATTTTATATTTGCTAAGTCATAAAATATCCTCAGTGGGAGTGAGGAAGTTGACACTTACCCACACCAGTGTGTGAAGAGAGTCAGTTGTGTGGTAGGAAGCAGAAAAGAGAGGATAAACTTGGTTTGACCACAAAACCAGTGGGAAATTAGGATTCTAGTGACTTTGTTTTTTTCACTTGCTATATTTTTTTACATGTCACAAAGCACAAAACTATTTACTGTGAAAAATACACAGTATGCTTTAAGCAGCAAAGAAAGACTCAAATTTAGCCTTACAGATTATTGGTCACGGAATCACTGGCATTTGAAGTTTGGCAATGGGCGTTCGTTCTAAGAAAGCAAGTAAACAGAGATCCAGCAAGCATCAGGAAAAGAGGGAGCCCAAAGGCCCTACAACAGAGGAAGGTTCCACAGGAGTAAAAGTTCACAGTCACAGACCACCTTTCCAAACACAGCACGACTTCATTTTTGAACTACGTTTTCCATAGTTCCCAGAACCATGGGCTGTTTACAGAGTCAGGAAAAATTTTTGCCTTGACATGAAGTAATCCTGTCCTTTGGGAGCCCCCAAGTTAGCCAAGGTTGAAGACAGTTTCAAAAACCACAGTTTCAGCCCGCTGTGGATTTGTTTGCTTTACTGTTTTGGGTGCTTATGTTGGAGGAACTAAACAACATCGCTAGCATTTTTAAACCTTTCCTGTATGGGAACATCCTCTCCAATCCTTGTAAAGTCAGTTCTCTTGTTAAAAAAAAATCATGAAACTGCTGCAGAATGCTCTTCAATGTCATCAAAGTCAGCTTATTTTGAAATACATGGCATTTAAATCTATGCATCGGTATATATCAATATATATCAGCAGGTTATTTCAATGTTATCTGGAACTAAAGAAAATAAGTAAAAAAACTTCCCCTCCCAATTGAAACAATTTGATAAAGAAGATTTTTTATTAAACAGAACCATTTTCATTCAAATTATTTAAGCCTAAGTAGTGTACCAAATTCTAATTAATACCCTGTATCAGAGTACTGAGTTTTGTGATACAGTTCAGCAGATTTTTCAAGGTTCTAGAGAGTTCCAGGAGGCTTCAGATGGTTCTACAAGATTCCACCTCTCTCAGTAGACATGTCATTTAGAAGTGAGGATAAGTTCCTCTAGTCCTACAGAGCTGGTCATCCTTTCTCTGAGATAGAAATTTAGGATGCCTCTTCTCACATGAGATGCTCAAGATTAAATGAACCAACTGAAAGAACCAGGGGTGAAGGGGACCAAATCCACCCCAGGAAGAAACTTTCTTACTGGAGAGCTTAGGAAGCAAGCACATTGTTTTGGAAGGAATATTTTTGAATGATAAAGTTGCTGGAAACTAAGTGTTACCATTTTAGCAACTGTCTGAGTTTTCAGAAGCAGGTGGAAGATGACTATGGGGCAGGTGCAAGAGGCTCCTACCAAATTCTGGAACAGGACTGCTCTCTGACCTCCTGGGGATGTCCTCAGACACTGACTGGCTTGCCAGAAGGACCAATGCATAGCTGAGTTCTGGACAACAGGGATGGGGAGACAGGTGCTGCCCTCCACAAGAGACCTGGAAGCCTCATCTCAAGGTGTAGAATTTCTGAGAGGTCCTGAGTCCTGCCTGGTATTTCCACCATTCAGGCTTTAAATCCCAGCTCATGCTTTGGACTTTGAGTCCAGAAAGTGCTCTTTTCCTCATAATGCTTTATTTTTTCTTTTTCTGTTATAGAACCACACTTGTAGTGTAAGTTATTTCAGTCATAGTAGGAAAAGAAAGTATTTTCATAAATTTTAAGTTTAGAGTTTTGTGGGCACTAACACTTACCTTGTGAGAGAGACCAAGGAGTTGCCTGCAGAAGGGCTTTGTGTCATGCAAGGGCTGTGAGTATTAGGACCATCTGAATCTACTTTGCCTTCGTTGTGCTGTAGAGGCCTCATATTGAGACTTCTAGTGGTGGGGATATTCCAAATGTGGTTTCAAGAGACAAAGAAGGGGTGAGAGGAAGGAAAAAGGAGAGAAGAACTGAGGGAGAGGAAGGAAAGAAGGATGGGAGGAGAAGAAGAGGCAAGGAGGAAGGAAGGAAGGAAGGACAAGGGGAAGGTGGGAGTGGAGGGAAGAAGAAAAATAAGAAGAGTGAGAGACAGAAACAGGTACAGAGAGACCAAGAGGGAGGAGAAGAGACAAGGAGGAAAAGGACACAGCCACTGTAGCTCAAAGACCACTGACCAGACTGAACATTTTTCCATAAATTCATGAGTTCCCCTCCCCCTACCCTTCTGTCTTCCCACTTATCTGTAATTGCTGGTCTCTTAGCTCAGGCAGGCACTGCAAGAAGGGCTCATAATTTATATTTCTGAGGTGAGACTACTTTTCATACTTCCCCACCATTTTGAATTAGATGTGAGGGGTTTCTGTGTGCTGCCTCTTCCTACTTTTCAGAAGACACTGGCCCCGCCCCCACCCACTGGCAGTAGAGACTCCACCTCTTTTCTGTCCTCAAGGCAAGTGGTAAGCCAGGTACATGTATGAATTCCAGCAAGGCAGTAAAAGCAAGAAAGAGAGGCACTCAGATGTGGAGATTAACAATAGAATAAACAGGAACTAAAGAGTCTGGGTTCCTATTTCTTCTCTGGTTCACTTTGTTTTCACATTTCCCCCAGTGAACTCTTGTCACAGTTTCTCCCAATTTAGCAGTCATATGTAGTCTGGAACACGGAAATAGGTTGTCCCAACCCTCTTCATGGAGAATTCCCTACCCACTCTCCTTAGAATTTAATTCCCAACACACATAAAAACAATTGTCAGAGAAAAAAGAAAGACTGTACTTCAGGATTGCCTAGAAATGCTAACAGAGTTCTCTTGATGGCTTAAAATTGGAAATGTCATAAATGTAATATCTATGCTGCATACAAAACCAACAAGCCTCACCCTTATTTCATACTACTCAAAGTGAACCCTAAAGTAGAGGCTGGAGAATGAATGCAGACTATCACACCACTACCTCAGACCAGGGATCAAGACCTGGGTGCTGAAATCCTCTATGTGGCTTTCTGGAATCTTCTTTGTACCATCCCAGGGTTAGAAAGACTCATAGATCCAGCTGTGTGGACACTCAGAGATTGGCAGCCAGAGATATTTGTCACAACTATTCTTCCTAAAGCATACAGTACATGGAGCATTTTATAAATAAAGGCCCCTAGGGGCCTCATAGCGTGACCATTGGAGATGGTGACA
The DNA here is from genome assembly GCA_002564285.1 of Tympanoctomys barrerae. Classification (NCBI taxonomy): domain Eukaryota; kingdom Metazoa; phylum Chordata; class Mammalia; order Rodentia; family Octodontidae; genus Tympanoctomys; species Tympanoctomys barrerae. Next base: position 2,165 of record NDGN011458295.1, on the reverse strand, counting down.
ACACAACCACTGCTTGTGTTGTCTGAATGGGATGCCCACTCAGCCCAGCTGCAGGTTAGCTAATGCCATTATTCTCTGCAGGGACCACTTACCTGGGAAGGAGCAGCAGCTTGCTTCCCTAGATAGGAGAGAAAATTGCAGAACAGGCTACCCATGTGGTAGCAGAAGGGAGCAGGGTGTCTCCCCTCACTCCCTCGCATATTTGCCACAAATCACGTCACAAGCTGCAAAACAACTGAAGTACAAATATGGAATGACTAAGGACCAGCCATTGTTTATTGTATTCTGAGAAGCAGGGACTCCTCTCTACTTCCTGTGATCAAAAACGCTTGTTAATCATTCTTATTAAAAGCCAGATCTCCCCACATTCAACTTAGTTGCACATGGACTAAATTAAAAGCAGGAGATTGTTTTCATCTCCAGAATCTAGCTAATGCCAAAACAAATGTACATTAAAATACTGCTGGACCTTTGAAAAAAATCTTTTTTTTCCTGTCTTGCTATAGTAGGCAGTGAAACAGCAAAGGAAAGGAAGGAAATGAAAACCTAAGGCCTAGGATTCCTGGCTGGCGCTGTAGAAGTGTTAGGACACAACAAGACTCATTAATTCTTCACGTTGCATTTTCTTCCTCCCCTGGTTTTCTGGGTATAGCTTTACAGTATGTGTCAATGGCTGAGAAAAACCCTGCCAGAATGGCATTTTTCTTATGAATATTAAATATTTTTGACACATTCCCTTTACATAGTTTATGCAGGAAGATATCCAGCATGTGTTTTCAATAAAATAATACCTCAGAAAACTCATGTATACCACAAAGTTACCACTTAGCATACCAGGTACTCAAGTTAAATTTAAATTTCAGTGAAAAATGAGTAGTCAAATGTTGTAAGGAACACATATCTATTTACAAATTTATCTAAAATTCAAATGTAACTGGGTGCTTTGAGTATTTACTTATTAAATATGGCAATTCAAAACACTAACTCATTCAACATTATGGTCCTCTGAACATATAGAAAATTACACACCCATGGACAAAATAATTGTTATTTTGAACTACATCATTGTTAAATTGTGACTCAGTGCAAGGTACCTAGAAATGGTTAACCAGGGTAATATTGCCACTTTGTTATCTGGACATATAATACTGTCATTAACCACAGTGAGACTCTGAAAACCATTTCAATCACAGTGGCTAATAATCTCATGTCCTTTAGACATAACTGGAAAAGGTAGAGATTTAACTCTAGCAACATGGAACTTTCTAGATTTTTTTGTTTTTGTTTTTGGCAGAACCCGGGATTGAAATCAGACCCTTGCACTTACCAGGCAAGCACTTATTCTATTAAGTCATCTCCCCAGCCTCTTTCTAGAGTCTTTGAGAGCTTTCTAATCAGAAGATTTTGAGTGTGAAGAACAGTGGCCACTCTTCTGTGAGACCAAGTGTTAAGGCCAGAAATGCCTGTTCTTTGCACAGTAGTTCCAATGGTTGATTATCCCTAATGGTTCCAAGTGCATAACACTCTCAAATATGTGCTACTGAAAAATGTGTAGATAGTCTGATTTGTGACCTTACTCTTAAAACTGATACACTGGGCTGGAGATAGCTCAGCAGTCAAAGTGCCAACCTGGCAAGTACAAGGTCCCAGGTTTGACCCCTGACACTGCATACCACACTGTCCCTTGAGCTTTGAGCACATTGTGCCAGCCACTAAAACCAGCCCTGAGAAGGCTGAGACAGGAGGATCACTACAAGTCCAAGCTAGGTAGTAAGAACCTATACCAAACAAACAAACAAACAATAAATAAATAAATAAAATCATTATGCCAACTTCAATGAAATCTGCTCCCAGTTAGAAAATGTTCAAAGGGGCCAGGGGCCAGGAGTTCAATCCCCAGGCCTGCTGTGCCAGCCCAACCCTCAGGGCCAACTGAGTCAGTGATTGAGATTGGGCATGGTGGTGGCTCACACCTCTAATCCCAGCACTTGGGAGGCTGTAAACAGGAGGATCACTATGAGTTTGATCTACACAGTGAGACCTTGTACACCCTGTATACCCTGTCCTAAATACAAAAAAAAGAAAGAAAAGAAGGAAAGAAGGCAAGAAGAAAGAAAGAAAGAAAGAAAGAAAGAAAGAAAGAAAGAAAGAAAGAAAGAAAGAAA